>JASDQU010103497.1:248545-266180 GCA_032191745.1 Picea mariana | reverse complement strand
TTTCAAGGATAAATCAAAATATGCATTTCATTGTGTCCATGGGGATTAGGTGAAATATTTAATAATCTAGTTGAAGCTTGCTCATTATGGTGTGGGCTCACCATAGCTACAGCCTAAGAAATCATGGATTTAATGGTCTTCAAGGAATCCATGATCATTATTCGAGCAACTATGAACCATTCCACCCCTAGAGGAATTCAGGGCATCGTAAAGAGAGTCGGGCATGAAATAGCTCAATTCGATAGGGTGAGGCTCTTTCATGTCAAGAGGGAGATAAACAATGAAGTATATGTCTTGGAAAAGTATGCCACTTCGTTAAAAATTGGTGTCTTGATGGAAAACATGGAATTTACAATTGCCACTATTCCCTAAGGTTTCAATGTTTTTGAGCAATATCATAATCCCTCCTTTACACTTAATGGTCATTAAGGAAAGTCTAATTGCGTGATCACCAATCGAGGTCACACACTCAGAGTAGGTGGAGGAGCATTCATATTCCCATGTGATCCCCCTCCCTCATTTAATCACTCTCGATTTGCTTGTGGTTTTTGAATATGAAGTTATGAAGAACTTAAGGAATGTTGGATTACATGGGCTAGAAGGATCTCAAATTCAATATTTGCAGGGTGTTTCTGGAAGAGATGGGGTATAGTATGCATGGATGTAATTTTATGCATTTGGAAGCAGATACGGGTTGGGGTGTTGGGTGTCTCATGGTTGCTACGGGGCTATCTTGTTAGGAGCTTTGGTGTGAATTTATTTATCTTTTGGTGGGGCAGGGATGTGTTATGGTCGCTTGTTTCCATTTGTATCACCATCGATAAAAAACTTTCAATTAATATTATAGGGCTTATGTATTTTGGTTAAGGTTTGGGGTTACTCATAACAATCATGACAATCCTGGTTTCCCAAATCAAAGGGGAGTGAGCCACCCTCCTTTAGCAATGCTCAAGCTTCAGGGGGTTGGATTTTCAATTTCAAAATAGTGCCATTATCCTGAGCAAGGTTACTCGATCTCCAATGGCAAGTGATGACTTACAAGAGCACAAAAATATTATGCGTCAACATGAGGTGTTGATTAAGTTCAATAACAACATCATCCTTACTCTCTCCACCAAACTAGTAGAAATGGAACAAATCTATTCTACCCAAAATGCCAACTGAATGAGCCTAATTCTCACCCAAAAGTGCAAAATCGATCTTCTAGAGGTAGAATGTGGAAGGTTGATCTGGATTATGCTAAGAACGAAACGAGACAAAAAAAAAAGTAGTAGAGAACACAAAAATACAATGAAACCCAACTTCTATTAATGAAT
Source organism: Picea mariana (assembly GCA_032191745.1). Classification (NCBI taxonomy): domain Eukaryota; kingdom Viridiplantae; phylum Streptophyta; class Pinopsida; order Pinales; family Pinaceae; genus Picea; species Picea mariana. The sequence goes on along the minus strand of JASDQU010103497.1, from coordinate 264,864 downwards.
AAGAGAGAAAAACATTGTATAACACAAACTGGAAGAATGGGGTAGCTTATCTTTGAAAAGAAAGAGATGTCGGCTACAGTTCATCCACGATAAGATTTAAATCACACTCCATTGCATTCTTAAAGGCCCCCCTTCACCTTAATTCTATATGAGAGGGTGAGAGGAGAACAATTCCCATGATGAATGTGGGATAAATTAGTCTAAGTTTATAAAATGTTATAGGCATGTAAAATAATAAGCCTTCCTGGGCGATCACCCATCCCAATACTACTCTAGCCCGAGCGCGCTTAGTTGCAGAGTTCTAATGGGATTTAGTGCATTAATGCTATGGTGTAAGCATGTACATAATACCACTAGGAAATCATTATATGATGTCTGTAATTAACAAATGAAGATGACATTACATTCCATTCCCCATCAAAAGGGTGAATATCATGGTTTATCAAAACCATATGCTTGAAATGTTGATTCGGTGGAAAAGGTGGATGGCCACCGAGATCTACCTGGATCATTCCTGCCCCCTTAGGAAGCAATGGTCCCCATTGTGTGAAGTTCCCTTGAGAGATGGATAAACTTCTGTTGAATCTGAACCTTGGTGAGACACTTTCCTTGTTGAAGTAGATGTCTTGCTTGTACTTTTCCTATGGAATGACGTCATGAACTTGTTGGAGGTGTTGGATCCGTTCAATAGATTTGGATGCATGATCTGCCTTAGTCTGAGTGTGGAAGGAATTTGCGGGTGAATATGCAGCAAGAAGAGTTATATCAATGATGGGGGCTAATGGTTGGAACCCCAAGCACACTTGAAAAGGGTCACAACCAATAGAGCTATGTTGAACATATGGAAGAGTCTCATTCTCTTTGTGCTCCTCTACAATCTTGTTGACCTGCTTCTGCTAGATAGAAACGTTTAGGGATGAGGATGTAGTGGTTGCAATGACCTTCTGTTCACCTTCTGACTCGATCATGAAGAGGGAAAACTTTGTGGTTTGAGAGATTACTTTGCAGCATTGTTTTTCGGAGATCAATAAAGTGGCAGTAGTTGGAGCTACCTCTAGTACCCTATAGAGCTAACCTCCCGGAGTAAAAATGACACTATGGGGTCGAGACTCATAGATAGCATGACGTTTCCACATATATGGTTTTCCTAAAAGAACATCATAGACTTCAAGTGGGGAAACATCACCCAATACCTCATCATTGAAGGGCTTGATGCCATAAGACATGCAACACTGTTAGGTAACACAAATGTCTCATCCCCGACTCAATCATCCAATGGTGTTTGGTTGGGGATGTGGCATCGTTGGAAAGTTCAATATCTTGACAACCTTGGCTGAGATCATGTTCTTCTGACTGTCACTGTCAACAATGAAATGTAGTGGGGTCCCCTTTACCCACATTTGTGAGTGGAAGAGGTGCTCCCCCTCCTCAAGCTCCTCTGGTTGTATATTTGTGGTTGCGATGGTAGTAACGGGTTCTGCATCAATGATCTATTTCCCTTTATTGTGCTTTGAATCAGAGTCCAAGTCATATTTTGATTCTTTTTCTTTGAGCTCGACCACCAATGACTATTTCGAGCGACATTCATTGGTGTTGTGCCAGGGGTTGTTGTGGAACTCACACCACTTTTCAATGTCTTTCTTATACTTCTTATTACCTTTATTTTCCTACGTCTTGGATTGGCTCTCTTAAGGTTGACATTCCTTTCTTTGTTCTTCATTCTATGAGTTAGGGTTGTCTTTTCCATGATTTTTTTGTGGTGTATTTTCAAACCTGAACTCCCGCTTACTCTGCTTCTTGAGTTTCTGCTCAATTTTGACTGCATATCGATAAGAAGCTCCCAGTGAGGAGATGTACAATAAATCCATCTTTGATTGTATGTACCTGTGCAGGCCACTGTGGTACTTTAAGAACAGGTGTCGCTTGGAGTTGTTGATACCCAAATTTGAGTGCAAGGTATGAAAGATGTTAGTGTACTCCATCACCGTCTGGACTCTTTTCTGACGTAGAGTTGGCCATCTCATGTATTGGTCATCATATTTTCTGATAGGGTAGAACTCCCCCTTTATGATATCTACAAATGCCTCCCAATTGGGTTCTCTCTTGAATGGTGCAGATTCACCTGCGGTGTACCTTTCCCAGTAACCTTCCCACCAAGATCTGACACGGCGAAGGGATTTAAGGAGCGTGAAGGTGATCTTTTTAATGTCGGAGAAATTTTGGACGGAATAATAACCTTATAGCAGATTCAACCATTTTTCTAGAGCATGTGCATATATCTGGCCTTCAAATAAGAGGATATCAAAATTTACTTGTACCTTGAAGGGTGTCACACCTACAAAATGGTTGCTTGTCGAAGATGCCTCAACCACCGCCATTGGAATATTTATAGTGTCAATAGCTTCGACCCTTTTAGGATCGATTTTAATTCCATCCCGAGATACAATATGGCCTAAGAGTTTACCTTCTTGCATTGCAAAGTGAGACTTCTTGGGAATTAAAGAGAAACCAAATTTGCGACATTTCTCAAACGTTTGCCTGAGATGTATCAGATGATCTTCATCAGATTTAGAAAAAACGGTCAGAACATCAAGATAAATAACCATGAATTTATCTCTTTCGCTGATGAAGGCGATATCCATAGCCCGCTGGAAGGTAGCACCTGCATTCATTAAACCGAATGGCATTTTATCATACATAAATGTACCGTAAGGGGTGGTAAAGGTTGTTTTTTCTTTATCATCTTCGTTGACCACAATCTGATTGTAACCTGAAAAATTGTCGATCATTGACATCCTATTTGCTCCGACTACTTTTTCTAAAACATGGTCCATTTTAGGTAGCAGATAATTGTCTTTAAGAGATGATTTATTTAAATTTCTAAAATCTACACACAGTCTGATTTCTCTGCTCTTCTTCCTAACCAAGACCAGGTTGGCTACCCACTCAAAGTACCTGAGTGGTACAATTATTTTGGCATCTAGGAGTTTTTTTACTTCTTTTTCGACCACAGGCAATAATATGGGATTGATTTGCCTGAGCTTCTGTCTGAAAGGTTTAACACCTGGCTTTAAAGGAATCTTGTGTTCGATCATAGTGGTGTCATAAGTTCTCAGCTCGTCGTAAGACCAGGAAAATATGTCTTTATACTGCTCGAGTAAATCTGCATATTTGCCTTTAATCTCAGGAGGAAGATATTTTGATATTTTTACTATTCTAGGTTTTTCTTTAGTGCCAATATCGCAATCTTCAACTTCCTCTGGCTGAGGCTGCAATGCAGATTTCAATGGCATATCATTACGGTCAAATAATCTTTCTAAGGGAATTAGACCTTTAGGGATTTGATTATTTTTCAATACCGACATGTTGTGATTTGCAATCTTACCTTGGAACTCTTGAGGATATTCCCCTTCTTGCATAATCCAAGTATGATCATTCTGGTTTTCTTGGTCGATGTGCATTTCAACAAAGTCTTCCACCATTTTGAGGAATTTTGTGATCTCTTCATCATCTTCGAACACTTTCCAGTGTTGTATATTGTTCGTAGGGTTTGTGCCTCATCTCTATGTGATACTTAAGTTTCAAAGTTGTAGGAGGTGCAAAGGTTGAGGTTGCTTTGGCTAACGAATCAGCTTGTAGATTTTTTGTACGAGGAATGTAATGGACATTAACTGTTGAGAAAATTTCTTCCATTAAATCCCAGACGCAGTTTCTATAAGATCTCAATCTAGGATGTTTGGCCTGATACTGCCGATTTACTTGTTTCACAATTAATTCCGCATCTTCGTAGACTTCCAAGTTTTTTATGTTTAATTTTTTGGCGGCCTCTAATCCCAAAACCAGGGCTTCGTACTCGCATACATTATTTGTGTAGTCTATGTCCCACTGTATTCTATAAGAGAAAGGAATGAAAAACTCATCTCCAAGTGCTACAAAGAGTACACCTGCACCTGCTCCTTCACATGACGAAGCACCATCAAAATACATTTTCCAGATTCCAGTACTATGTATACTTTCTTTTACCTTTTCCGTTTTATTTCCTTTTGTGAAATGTTCAACACATTTATCTATATCATCATCGATCGATAAAATACAATTTTGAAGGTCCTGATCAACGACATAAACAGGGTAATTTCAAGGATTATGAGGATCACTTACCATATATGCCAGTCGTGTTTCCCGGTATAATCGGGTGAACTGCCCTCCGAAAATGGGGATCGTGGCGTATGTCATGTCTAGCTGAAGGGATCCTCCAAGCTTAACGCCCCAAGACCTAGATAATAGCATACCATACTTCGAAGGTATATCAACAATAAACACATCCATCAGAACGGTTTTTACTGGGATTTCTGTAAAATTTACCACTAAATCCTTAATCATGACCATACATTTAATCTTTCTTGAATCAAATGAATACAGGTCTCTGTATGGCCTGGTAATTTCGAGGCCAAGTCTATCCATAATATCCTTTGGCATCACGTTATGTGAGGCTCCAAAATCCACCATGTAGTTATGTAGCAGACGATCATGAATGTTTAGCGTAATGTAGAAAGGAGCAATGATATCTCTGGCTCCTTCAAAATGCGGACCAAAAATTATATTAGGCTTATCATCTTCCAAATTTATAACATCATCTCGACTTCCCATATCTGAAAAATGTATCATTTTGGTGATTTGTTTTCGGTAAATGGGATTTTTTGCCAGTTCAACCAGAGGTATCAGTATTTTGATTTTGTTAATCTCATTTTCTAGGCTGAAACCTCCTATAGTTTTTTTGGTTTCTCGGATTGATACTTCGGTCTCCTTCTTTTCCGCTTTATTTGTTTGTAATGCTTTCTTTTCAATTGTTTTTGTTCATGTCGTCTGTGTTTCGTCTGTCTTAGTTTTGGCACCTTGTGGGTTAACTCCCTTTATCCTGGTGTTCTGAGTTTCAGTTCCCTTTGGGGCTGGTTCATATACTTCGCCTCTCGGCAGGATTTTCTTTGGTTGTGTAGTTGTCACGTTTTTAGTTTTAGACCTTAGATTTTTGGAGCTCGGCCATTACAGTATCGACGATTCCTCGGCAAGCAAGGTCCTCTGTATTATTTGTGTTGCTATCCTCATTAGACCGATGTTTTGTTTTTAAAGAAGTTTTGTAATCTTCTCTAGTTAAATGAGGTTGATAACAATCTTCACCAAGATTATTTATATCTTCTTCTAAATCCTCAAATTCTTGCATGTCATTGCCTCCTATAAAATTTTCATTTTTTAAATGAGTCTGAACCTTTTGATCTTCATTTTTAATTTTTCTTTGTTGTATTTGAGGATTGGGGTTCCTTCGGAATTCTCTCCTAACGAATTGATCTGCTTTAGATTGATCTAGTTCCATCTTTGAAATTTTATTTGACAGTTCTTTAATTATCTTCGCCATATCATCCATTTTATCTTCTGAGGATCTCCTAGATCATGAGGGTCCTTCTTGTTCCTTAAAACGTTTGGTCTCCCTGTTTCCCATTTACACTTTTGCCTTTAACTTACCAGAAGCCATCATATTTAACTAAATCTCTACGGCATCGTCTTGCATTCTGGTAAGTTCGATTGCTCTCCTTTCTCTTAATAACAATGTGAACTTAGGTTTGAAAGCTCCAACGAACGTTACTTTTGTTGCAAGCTGGGAAGGTTTAACTTCATCTGGTATCTTGCCATATAACTTATTAAATCTTTGGATGAATTCCATAACAGTTTCTAAATTTTTCTTCCTTAAAGCCCCAAACTCAATTAAATAATATAAGTGATCTTTCCTTTCACCCCATTGTCTAAGAAAAGAGTTTTCTAACGCATCGTAAGATAATATCGAACCTGCGGGCAAACTTTGAAACCAGGTTCTCACCTGCCCTTCGAAAGTTTGAACAAACAACCTTGAATATACGTCTTCATGCTCGAGATCGAGAATATCTGCGAACTGATCAACAAAATTTATATGTTCGATAGCGGTTAAGTCTATCTCCCCTGTAAACTTAGGTAGGTTTTTCATGTAGTTTTCAAGTAAATCATGAAGGGGTACATGGAGAACCAGAGGAGCGTATATGGCAGCTACTTTAGCGAAAATCCTAGGGGGTGGGGGTGGGCCTTGACCGCCCTCTCCTCCTCCTCCGGCAGTAGCCATAGATATTCTAGGAGAGGAAACTGGTATGTTATAAAGAGGATTTTCAAAGATGTACAATGATCCTTTAACTTCTTTGGAATGAAGCAAAAAAGATTCCGAGAACCGCTTATCAGAAGACGAAAAAACTGAAAAAGGGGGAAGCGGGATACAGGGACTTGGTTCTTCTGACTTGCAAGAAATGTAAATGGGAGAACCTGCAGGGGTTGAATCTGAGTGTATGGTATGCTCTTATAGACTTTGTGAGGTTGGGAAATTTAGTTCGAGAGCTGATGGGATATCAATCGAAACAAACTTTACTATAGAAGCCTCACCTTCTCTTTCACCGGAGGTAGTCGAATGAGCTTCAGTCTTAATTTCGGGTAGAACTAATTTAGGGTTTATGGTTTCAAGTGGAATCTTAGCCCTATATTGTGTGGATTTAGGTTTGTAAACTGTAGTAGCTTGCTTAAGGAATCCTCTTGGTTTCAGTATTTTTTCAGGGTCGGAAACAGGCGAGGTCTACTTATAATCTGGGTTTTGTCGGGTGTTCCTTCGACCGGATGCCAGCTTATTTAAAATTGTGGAGTCGCCAAGTGAATAATAAAACTTAGCCTTTATAATGTGTTCAGTCTTTGTTCACTATCAAATAAGGAAACTTGCGAATGTCGTTCTCCCAGGGAAAATAATTTCGTCTCTCCGTTCCCCAGCAACGGTGCCAAAAAGATGTTGTTCCAGATTTTATACTTAAGGCTTGAAAATATAAAGTCTAGGCATCCGAAAATAAGAGGGTCTATGATATAAAGAAAGGAAGGACAACTCTTAAGGGAAAAGGAGCTATGGCTGATTTCTGAGTTGTCTTTGTCTAGCTTCCAATTGTTCCTGGACACTAATGTCCTGCTCAATGGCTGCCCATGAACGTTCAAGTTCAACCAGAGTGGTAGTAGTTTTTAAGATGGTGTTAAAAAGAGTTAAAGCGATATTGGTCTGATCTGTAAGACCGTGTTCGATATTGGGTTGTCTCGTAATAGGTACAGTCATGGAGGGAAAAGAGTTTTAAGACTTGTTGTTTTTTAGGTTATTGTTTCGATTTAGATTATGTACGAAAAATTTCCCAAATCTTGAATTAATAGTATAAAAAAATCAAAGTTCGTTTCCCGTATCTTAGTTAGATTGATAACCATGCATGAAATGAAAGAAAACATAAAGCCGTGGAACAATGTAAGGCATCAACCAGGGAAGAATCTCACTTTGTGACAGAAGAAGAAAATAGACAAGAAAAACTTTAATGAAGCATAAGATATAGAAATCTAAATAATTCATAGGTCTTGTACTTGCTGATAGCCTATATAGAGGAAAAACTGTAAACGCTCAGATGTATAAAATAATCAATCACCACAATAGAGGTTGTACTAAATTATAGCTAAGCATTCATTAAAGATATATAAGAAATGATGTTAAATATGAAATAATAGACAAACACATAACTCAAACTTCACGGTATCTGGCGTCTTCAATTTGCATTTGTATTAATTCTTGCAAACGAAAAATTTCTTTGCTACCATCGGCCAAGGAAAAAAGCCTCTGGTGTATCTTTCAAAATTGTTTTTATACAAAGAAAATCATCAACCCTAGATGGTTGGTATTCTTCTAATCTTCTAGGTGCTAACGGTTTCATAATAAAAAATTCGAACCGTTTTGCTCGGTTACTTTTTACTTTTCTACCAGTTGGAAAAAATGAGCACACATGAGTTACTTCATCATTTATTTTAAATGCTTCCTTCGCTCAGTCCCAAACACTCGACGCAGCTGTCTAGAAACTGCACCAACATTCTGGAAGGTTCTGACGTGTACTTTGATTCAAACACATATAACTTCCTTTCAATTTTGGGCAGCCTGTCTTCGGTCTTTCCCTTGTCAAAATTTGTCGACTGCAACTCTAGATTCGTCTTTATTAGCCACTTATCCATTTGGGTGGTGTCAAGCTGCTTCAATTGTGAAATTTCAAGTTGGGCTTCATTCCAGCTCTCCTTGATATGCAGTTGATGCCTTACAACATTGATTTGTCCTAATAGCCCAGGACAATCACCTTTCCCAATGCCCAGTGTTTTTGTATCTAGCTGATCAAACACTTCTTCACATTCTTTCCTAACTTCTCTTGCCATTTTCCTGCTTTCGACAATATTGGTCTCCCATGTTTTTAACATCATGTCTCCCCTGATCTGTTCTTCTACAAACAACTTTGGGATTGTTGGTACTTTCTCTCTAGCCAAAAATGATACTGCCTTTTGAAAAGCAGCGCGAGCTGTTGTGACCTCTTTTTCCTTTAAAACCATGCTATCCAGTGAGTGGCTTACTTGTAGGAAGTAGTTTTGAACGATCCCTATTTTGGAAATTATGTTTGTTTTTCCGCTTGTAGTTTCTCATGCACCTCTAGTGCTTGGGCTTGAAATGTTGTTATATTCACAACTTGTCCTTCAATGGATTTCAACTCAGCCTATAGCTATCTCACTAATTCCTCCTGCTGAATAACCTGTACTTGACTCATTTGCATCTGCTTGTTTGCTTCATCTAAACTAGACTTCAACAATTGCATTTCCTGCTTGTCAGCAGTCCTGGTGTTTTCAACTCTTTGATTTACCTCCTCTCGAATATTATTTTCTGTGTGCCTTATTTGGTCCTGCAACTGAGCTATCATTTGATTTTTCTGCTTCAGCCTTGTTTTCAGAGAGTCAACTGAGAATAAATTGGCAGTTGCCAAAGCTCCCGTAGAGTCTGCTACTTCTGTGGCGAAGTCTTCCTATTCTAGGTTTTGCCCATATACGAGCACTTTGTGTTTCTTCACCATTGTGCCTTCTCTCAGATGCATTTCCTTTTTTAGTACCGCCTTCCTCTTCTTACTGAAAATGTAGTCAGAGGGCGGTATATCTTCTCTAGAGATAGGAGTAAGGTCACTTGCATATATGACTTCCAGATGAGGAGTCCCAAAAGTTGACTGTAAGGGAGTCAATGATGTAATAGGTCTACCCAACTCTGTAGATTGATTTTCTCTTGCTGTTTTAGCGATATCAGTAGGAATAGTTGATGATAAAGGAGAAATCGTTTGAATCGACTTTGAAGGAGTCTTGGATTTGGAACTCATTTCAAACCCTGGATTCTTTGATTGTGAAGCTTCTGCTTTTTGTGAAGATGCTTCAGTCTTCTCTGGATTTTCTTCTGCAGTCCCTTTATCATGAGCCTCTGATCTGAAACCTGGGGGAGTACTTCCCTGAGCTGGAGGAGGAGTCATTGATTCTCCCTGTAGTATCTTTGGCAAACCACTTCGCCTGTGCTTCTGGAAAGTCAGAAAGTTGGTTTGTAGGTTGGGTGATAATGCCTGAACTCTGTCTAATATTTCCTCATAGATTTTGGCTCCCTTGAACATGTCATCACAGGGAGAAGCTTCATGTTCATACATCTTCATATTGTAGTGAGTAAGATTATTTCCTGCAATTTGATAAGGGTCATGTTTTTTGAGTTCAATATCTACCAATTTGATGTCTTTCAATGCTACAACTTTAACCTTGGAATGACCAAAGTTAAGCAGTGAACACTTCCCAATATGTATAGGAAAAAGTGGTCAGAACTTCTTCTGAGATGCTTTCAATTCAGTGCTGATGCCACCTGTTATTATTTGGTAGGCCACATCCTTGCACACCAGTCTGTCGGGAAGGAATTTCGGAAGTGCATGAGGAGGAATCGAGCACCCGAAAACCCTGACATAGGAGAAACCCTCTTCTATAAACTAATCTGCAATCGCCTTGAGGTTTCCCACGTTCGACTCTGAAATACGAGGGGGTGCATAACCATACAAAATTTGGTGCAAAGGTATCACCACGTAGTGACAGATTTCGTAAAATAAATCTTTAACATTCTCCTCCCATAATTTAGAATGATAAACATGAATGGGCTCCGTGCAGGTTGGGTTCCAGCTCCAATTCATCAAGGGGAAAGGAGTCATGTAACAGATAGCATCCATGATATATGTAGACATGTAAAAAGATGCAGGTCGGTGTTTCGATTTTGTCGTTTGGTACTCTACAATCTCCTTAGTTAGATGATCTGATAAAATTTTACCCCAATTGAAATTATAACCCTCGGCTACTTCGTGTATAAGTGGCACCCATTCTGCAGGGAAATGGGTAGGGTTTTTCTTCCCGAAAAGTCTACATAGCATCAAAGCTATATAAACCATGTATTCGTTTAATGGAGTTGTGGCATAACTGTCATGAGTATCAGCTCTAAATATCGCTAGAATTCCCCACCATTCTTTGATTATAGTTGGATATGTTTGATCGAATTCTCTACACTCCTTTCTTTGAAATTCCGCTACGAATTCGACATTATAAATGTATTTAGAAGTAGGGGGCAATTTATACATTACTTGGAAATGCTCGGGCCTGAACGAGTCGACGAAAACCTCTTGGTTGTTTAGAATGCTCCTTGTCTGAATGTCGGTTTTCTCTAAAGCCCAACCTATCATGTCATTGTATGGCATGAGTCTCGGCCGTGTGGCTATTTTGTGAAGCTCAGACTCTGCTATGTCTTTGAGTTTATTTTGTAGTCTCGGCCGTGTGGCTATTTTGTGAAGCTCAGACTCTGCTATGTCTCTGAGTTTATTTTTGGTCCTTTCATTTCCAAAATCGTCTGGGCAATTCCTAATCTCATAGTTTAAAGTTTCAAAAATATGCCTCCAGGATTTGACTGAAACGACAGCATGCAACGTAGTGTCGGAAATAACATCTCCATCTCGATTTGAGCTTTCACCTGCCTCCTCACTCATCTTAGGCGCTTTTTTGGGTGCCATGACGTTTGTGCTAAAATGAAAACATGTTGAAGAGAAAAATGTGTGAGTTCTTCTTAGTGTAACTCGCTCCAAGTCTGAAAGTAAGAATGAAATTCAAAATGACAAACCTTTATTAACCTTTAACCTGTCTTAAATTTAGCGTACCGATACAGGCGATAAAAATTAAATGCTTTAATGGGGATGGTACGCCTGGAGATACACACTTTATGTCAAAAATATATCCATTAATCTGTTATAGATACTGCCACATATCGATGATTTAAAACTGAGACTTCGAAAGGAATGTCATTGAAAACTCCCGAATAGCGAAACGCGGAAAGTTATTTAATACCCTTAATGCTTGTTTTAAAATTAAGTTTATTTTGTTTAAGCACTTAATTTTTTCGGGACTTTGTGTTGCAGAGTTTCGAGCATCGTGTTCCCAAGAGGTATGACACAAGTAAATCCTGAATCGTGAAACAACGATGGGATCTATTTAAGCGCTAACCACTTGTTTTAACCCTTTAATTAATCGTGATCAGGGGTTGGTCTTTACTTTCGTAGATTGGAGTATCGGGACTTCGACGACTCTTTAACACAAGAAATCCCGAATCGCGAAATCGCGATGGGATTTATTTTCAATCAACCTTCTTACTACTTAATAAACATAGCATTAGCTTTTAAGAATTTCGCGACTTCGGGAATCAAGGTTTAAGGAGACTCAAGGTCATCTCTTTGATTTCCCGAATTGCGACTGATTAACGATTTATTAAGTATGTTTTAAACCTTAATTCATCATGATTAAAAGGTATTTCGTGAAAAGTGCATCGGGACATTTGAAATGTTGCTTAAGTTGAGATGGCTGAAAAAGAATCATGTGAAAGGCTTATAAATTTGTTACTGTTTTTTATTATTACTTTAAAAACTGTTCAATTCCTTTTAAACAATCACTTTTTTGAGACTTCGGTACCGGGACTTTGGGGTTGTTATTAAAATATATACTCTGTGAATAGCTAAACCCTGAAAATCCCGAAAGACCTTTTGACCCCTTTTTAGAACTAAGGGCAGCTCCGTAACCAGAGAAAAAGGAGACTTGGATTTAGAGGAGAAAAATAAACTTTGTTTCAACATAGGCTCCATCTAGGGATCTCGTCTCCTTGTGGGATGAGAAGAACAGTAGACCACGTGCCTTTATTGGGTAAATGGAGTCATTAGTTTGTTTTTGCAAAAACTTGTTCAGGAAGAGGGTGTAGAAGAAAAGGGGGTTTCATCTTTATCTCTGAAAGCTTTCGAAACCCAATCGCTCTTTAATCTCAATTTTAGGCTATTTGACTTCCTCTTTCTTGATACTGATTTGTGGTCTGCTTAAGATAACCCAAAAAACCTTAGGAATTTTAACAGGTTCTGTTGATCTTGCTTGCCTCAAGGTGAAGTGATTTTAATGTTTTTTAAATCAGGGAGTCCTGCGCAAACTTGGGATGTAGATCTAACTTCAAAGAAAACTAGTTTACCAAAGTACAATATAATTCATTTATAACAACCTTATAGATATCTTAGACATTTCTTCATTGCTAGTGAGCCTGTTCAATATCCCGGTGAAGTTATCTGATTCCTTTATTGAATTTCCTTTCACCACTTCAAATTGTAACTTTGCATTTAAATGCTGAGATGACGACAATCATTTTATGAATTTCCTTTCATCATCTCTTTTTGGACTAGATGGGGGCAATCAATTTTTGAATTTCCTTTCACCATCCGTCTTATACTTTCTTTGACATGAAGTGGGGGAAATCAATTAGTATAAAGTATACCAGGGGTGATATCTGTGTATAATTTTGCAACAAAGGTCTGTCAACTCACTTTGATTACTCTGGATCAGTTTTATTTCGGCCTTCAAAACATCTTAGTCTGCAGGAAAACTTATGGGGGAATTTTATTTCCAAGGGCCTTCTTTCGAGCAAGACTAAGATTTTTTAGAACCTGTTAAAAGAGATAAGAGAGTCAGGATTATCCTATACATATCTTTGTTCAGTAAGAGTTTGAGGAGTCGTGAGGACTTTCCTTTCCTTTAAAGATTTGTTCGTCGGCCTTCAGAGGTAAAGTGTAACCTCTCCTTCCTCTGTGGAAATCATGGGAAGGCGTATGGGGTCAAGGGGAAAAAACCACAGACTGAAAAAGGATGATAGAGAAGGCTTTGGGTTTCAAAAACATAGTTGTGGTAAGGCAGTCCTAACTCTTGGAACCCTTTCTTTGAGGTCACTTTACTTCTCCTGTTTGTTTTACTTATTTTTTATCTTATCCAGAGGATTAAAATTTCGTTCTTTTGATGATATCTCGGGCGAATATGTTCATACTCATGAGATCGTTGTTGCACTTAGGTGATATTCATTTGAAATCTAGACATTTCGGAAATTCATACCTTTGCCTTACCACTTCATTCTCATCGTAGTAAATTATTTTTTATCACCTGTTTTGGGCAAATCGATACGTGACCATCCGTTTTCTTATGTTTTATGTTCGGGCTGTAGACCAGAATCCTGCAAGAAAACAACATGAAAAGCGTCAAGGTTTTAAGATTTATAGAATCCAATGTGTTGAATATTTTATATTTCTATATCTAGGAGATCACTAACCTGTTTTATTTGCAGTGAAAGTAAAACTTACCGAAAAAACTATAAAAACAGAAAACACAAACCGGTATATACAGTGAAATTTTGGAAATTATTTATTGCATATAATGCTTCAAATAATGCCCGTTGATAGGGGCGTTGAGGATTTTACCGTCCAATTTTTCTAACAGAAATGATTTCTTTCCTTCAGAAGCTGAGACTTTGAACGGTCCATACCAAATATGATCAATTTTGCCATGTTTTGTTGAGTCTTCCTTCCTAGCATCCCATTTCAAAACCAAATCACCAGAGAGGAATTCCCTATCTTTAGCCTTATGATCGAACAATGCTTTCATGTTGTCTTGATATTTTTGCAGCCTTTCATCCACCTCAGCCCTATTTTGCTGAACTTCAATCAGTTGATTTATTCTTCTTGTGACATGGTTTGGTTCTTCTTTTTCATCTTGCCAAAGTTTCATCACAGGTTTATGGGTAATACCACTCCAGTCCCGTATACCATTTGAAATGGAGAAGTGCCAATCGTTTTCTTGGTGCCTATCCGATTTTCCCACAAGGCGCATTTCAAATGCACATGCAGAATTTTTTATTTTTGTTCAACACCTTCTTAATTATGGTAATTAAGCTTTTATATGATGATTCAGTCAGCCCATTGCCTTGGGGGTAGTATGTCATGGAGTGACCCAATATAATATTGTACTTTTGGCAAAAGCTGACCATTTCCATAGATTTAAATGCCTGGGCATTATCTGTAACTATCTTTCGGAGACGGCCAAATCTAGATAATACGTTTTCTTCTAGGAAGTCTATTACCACTGAATCTGTGGCTTTTCTAGTCGGAATAGCTTCTACCCATTTGGTGAAATATCCGTAGCGGTCACGATCCATTTGTGTTGTGCGCTGGAATGTGGATTAATTTCGCCTATAAAATCCAACCCCCATTGTTGGAATGGAGCTTCCGTTTTAACCGGGACCAGAGGTAGTGCTGGGAGTTTCTGCTTGCCTACAAATAATTTGCATGAATTACAGGCTCTGACTTTGGCATTTACATCTGCGAATAATTTAGGCCAATAATATCCTGCTCTCAATATTTTGGAAGCTGTTGCTCTCCACGGATGATGTCCTCCACATACTCCCTTGTGGAATTCATTTATGACCCTTTCTGATCAGGGGATCAAATTTTGCTCAAAAATTCAAAGTGCTTGGAATTTCTTCAAATCGGACGAGAGCGTAGGCCTTATCGTTGTGAACCCAACGCAACTCGTTTCGTCTCAAACGGATGTCGGGAGCGAGAGATATTGCAATCTGTTCGGAATGTCAAACAGGCAAAAAAAAGGGGACGCTGACTGTACAGTCTGTACAGGCTGACGTGGCAGGTCCGTACGTCCGTACGATGACGTGGCAGAGGTAATGTGGTTGAAAGTTGGTCGAATCAGAATGTGACATGTGGCATCGTTTGGACAAGTGATTGGGTGCCACATGGCCCAGTCGTGGGCTGCCACGTGGCCCGGTATTTGCTGTTGTTTTGTTTGTTAAAATATATTGGAGTCCGTGAGGTTCGACCCCCGGACCTCCCCACCATATAGTACCTTCAAAAAGTCCACCCGACCAACGGACCACCATTTACGCCTTGTTATGTATACGAGTTCTTTTGTATTTGAATTAGCATATTGTAATGTTTGGTGGGGGGTCGGGTCGGGGCTTAGCCCCGACCCGTGGTTCTACCATTCATACATACGACCATGCCTTTGTTAAAAGGCATGAAGAGTATTTCATATGTGTTTTCAAATGTAAAAACGTGCGGTTCTATTGAGTGTATGTGACCACCGTTGCAAAGGGCACGGGGTTTCATGTGTTGACCCTTTTGCTACACGGAAATGTGTGCGGGTTTTTAAAAATTGGTTCAAACGGTTGTAAAATGACCCGACATGTCTCATTGCTCCATTCGGTTGCATATGGTTAGCCCTCTTTTGCACTAGTCCGAGGTCGTATGGACCTTCATGTGCCCAGGTGCTAGGCGGTTAGGGGCTGGCGCGCCCATAACTATCCTACAGTTCGCACCGTTGGGGCGGTTGCGCTCGGTGCTGGGTTTTCACGCTTTAAATTGCATGTGTGCCAGGTTCATGACACAAGGGTGCGTTTTGTAGATGCAGAGACAACAAGCTTGAAGGGGGGACTTCCAGGAGGCCTAACTTCTTCGTTTTTCGACCGATTGAGGTGCCGAAAAAGCCCAACTAGGGGTTTTTGGATGCTCTGAAGCCATTGGAGCAGTCTGTTGGTCAATTTGAGCATTGTAAGGCATGTTTTTGATCACTTTGAGCAATTAATAATAATGATCCATTGGAAGCTGGACCAGGAGATGTAGCCCAAGAGAGGGGTGAACTCCTTTATCAATTGCTGTGTTTATGTGCTTATGTTCATTGATTATGTTGTTGTTTATTTGTATCTTGCATGAGTAATCCTTTAATTCATGTGTTGCAAAGTTGATCCATTTGCTTTTAACACATAACATTTACTTGCAAATAATTTCAAGATTTCAAGTCTTCTTCATTTTTAGATCAAGTTGGTATTAGAGCACTGGTTTTTGAAGACTTGATTGTTTGCAAGTGTTTTGTTTCTGATGCTCACAAGGTTGAAACTCACAAGAGGAGAAGGTCAACTTGTGGAGCCAAGTTCTCATCCTTCAAGGAGGAAGCATATACAATCACCGCAAGTTTCAAGGAGGCATTCACCAAGTATGGCTCAT
>JASDQU010103497.1:222037-246943 GCA_032191745.1 Picea mariana | reverse complement strand
CATTTGTTTAAAGATGGGGTTGAGTACATTGTTAGAGCCCACACAAAGAAGATGAATTTATCACTTATAAATGCGGGACAAATGAAGAGATTAGTTAATGCTAGTAAGAATTTTGTTCTCTTAATGATCAAACCTAAAGATGATGTTGAAAACGAAGCATTTCAAGGTTGTGATATAAAGTTAAAATCCCATCTATTTGAAGTTGTTAATCAGTATGATGAAATGTTTAAAGAACCTAAGGGATTACCTCCGAAAAGAGGAATCCAACATGAAATTCAGTTGCAACAAGATTGTCCTCTTCCAAACATTGGTATGTATAGAATGTCAGTTATGGAAAATCCTGAGATTAAAAAACAAATTCAGGAGTTGCATTTTGGATTGCCTAAGTCCATTATTTCTGATCGGGATTATCGATTTGTTGGAAGTTTTTGGTCGAGTTTATGGGCACTCATGGACACCAAACTTAAAAAAAGCACAGCTTTTCATCCGCAAATANATGGACACCAAACTTAAAAAAAGCACAGCTTTTCATCCTCAAACAGATGGTCAGACAGAGGTGGTAAATCGTACAGTGGTGCATCTTCTTCGTGCTTATTGCAGCAAGCATCCTAAACTTTGGGATGAGCATTTACACTACATTCAACATGTGTACAATCGAGCTAAGCACTCTTTGACTCAAACGTCGCCATTTGAAGCATGTTTTGGCTATTTGCCCAAGTCTCCTTTAGATTTTATCTTTGGGAAAGATATTGTTGTGGATGGTCAATATGACATTGATAGGGCAGAAAAGTTCATTGAACAAATTCAGTCGATACATCAAGTGGTGCAAGAGTAGTTGGAAAAGAGTCAGGCCAAGTACAAGATGAGACATGACAAGCATCGTGTTGATCACAGTTTCCAGGTTGGAGATGAAGTTTGGCTTTACATCAGTAAGGAGAGGCTTAAAGGAGAAGGTAAAAAGTTGAAACCGATTCGATATGGTCCTTTCAAGATTATCGACAAAATTGGTAACAATGCTTTTCGTTTAGATTTGCCTCCATATATGCAGATGTATGCAGTTGTTAATGTTGAGAATTTGAAATTGTATGAGCCTCCGTTGATTGATGATCAAGGAGATCATGTTCAAATTCCTTCTATAGATGATTTTTCCCCAGAGTATCTTACAGAATTGCATGAAGACACCATCCTTGACAGGAGAATGCGAACTTCGAAACAAGGAAATGTGGAGTATCTTCGAGTTGGTCTTAAAGGGATGAATCCAAGCAAAGCCGAGTGGATTGAGGTTGGAAGGGTGAGGGAACTATACCCTCATCATCACATAGACTGAAAATAGTCTTTTGGAGGTCCAAAAGCTTCCTAATGGGGAGGTGTGATCAGGGGATCAAATTTTGCTCAAAAAGTCAAAGTGCTCAGAATTGCTTCAAACCAAACAAGAGCGTAGGTCTCGTCGTTGCGAACCCAATGAAACTCGTTTCGTCTCAAACGGATGTCGGGAGCGAGAGATATTGCAATCTGTTCGGAATGTCAAACAGGCAAAAAAAAGGGGACGCTGACTGTACAGTCCGTACAGGCTGACGTGGCAGGGCTGTACGTCCATATGATGTCATGGCAGAGGTAATGTGGCTAACAGTTGGTCGAATCAGAATGCAACACGTGGCATCGTTTGGACAAGTGATTGGGTGCCACGTGGCCCAGTCATGGGCTGCCACGTGGCACCCGGGTATTTGCTGTTGTTTTGTTTGTTAAAATATATTGGAGTCCGTGGGGTTCGACCCCTGGACCTCCCCACCATATAGTGCCTTCACAAAGTCCGCCCGACCAACGGACCACCATTTACGCCTTGTTATGTATACGAGTTCTTTTGTATTTGAATTAGCATATTGTAATGTTTGGCGGGGGGTCGGGCCGGGGCTTAGCCCCGACCCGTGGTTCTACCATTCATACATACGACCATGCCTTTGTTAAAAGGTGTGCGGAGTATTTCATATGTGTTTTCAAATGTAAAAACGTGCGGTTCTATTGAGTGTATGTGACCACCGTTGCAAAGGGCGTGGGGTTTCATGTGTTGACCCTTTTGCTACACAGAAATGCACGCGGGTTTTTAAAAATTGGTTCAAACGGTTGTAAAACGACCCGACATGTGTCATTGCTCCATTCGGTTGCATACGATTAGCCCTCTTTTGCACTAGTTCGAGGTCGTATGGACCCTCATGTGCCCAGGTGCTAGGCAGTTAGGGGCTGGTGCGCCCATAACCGTCCTATAGTTCGCACCGTTGGTGCGATTGCGCCCGGTGCTGGGTTTTCACACTTTAAATTGCGTGTGTGCTAGGTTCATGACACAATGGTGCGTTTTGTAGATGCAGAGACAACAAGCTTGAAGGGGGGACTTCCAGGAGGCCTAACTTCTTCATTTTTCGACCGATTGAGGTGCCGAAAAAGACCAGCTAGGGGTTTTTGGACGCTCTGAAGCCATTGGAGCAGTCTGTTGGTCAGTTTGAGCATTGTAAGGCATGTTTTTGGGCACTTTGAGCAATCAATAATAATGATCCATTGGAAGCTGGACCAGGAGATGTAGCCCAAGAGAGGGGTGAACTCCTTTATCAATTGATGTGTTTATGTGCTTATGTTCATTGATTATGTTGTTGTTTATTTGTATCTTGCATGAGTAATCCTTTAATTCATGTGTTGCAAAGTTGATCCATTTGCTTTTAACACATAACATTTACTTGCAAATAATTTTAAGATTTCAAGTCTTCTTCATTTTTAGATCACTTAGCCAAACCTTGTCCTTTTACAAGCTTTGTCAGTTTCACTTCTAAATCGAATTCTTGAATCTTAGCAAGCCATCGACCCCTCTTCCCGTCGCTATCAGGTTGAACCAATATGTCTTTAACAGAACTGGTGGGTACATATGCAATTATCTTAGAGTGTAATACATAGGTTCTAAAAGCCTTTAGTGCCTTCACGATAGCGTATGCCTGCTTTTCCATTATGTCATATTTCAATTCTGCATCTCTCAGGCTTTTACTGAAGAATGCTATTGGTTGCTCGAAACCTTCTTCGTTCTTTTGTAGAAGTACTGCTGCGATTGTGTGTTCGGATGCAAATGAGAAGATCAAAAATTCCTTGAGATAATCAGGGCTTGCCAATACATGTGCTTCACCTATAATTTTCTTGATGTGAGCAAACGATGCTTTAGCTTCGGCCGTCCATTTAACTTCGCTGTTCTTCTTGAGCACATCTGTAATCAATTTCACAATTTAGGCAAATTTCGGGATAAATCTCCTCAAAAAATTTGTTTTCCCTAAAAATGATTGGATCTCTTTTACATTTCTAGGAATATTTATAGTGTAAATAGCTTCGACCCTTTTAGGATCGATTTTAATTCTGTCCCGAGATAAAATATGGCCCAAGAGTTTACCTTCTTGCATTGCAAAGTGAGACTTCTTGGGATTTAAAGACAAACCAAATTTGTGACATTTCTCGAACATTTGCCTGAGATGTATCAGATGATCTTCATCAGATTTAGAAAAAACGGTCAAATCATCAAGATAAATAACCACGAATATATCTCTTTCTCCGACGAAGGCGATATCCATAGCCCGCTAGAAGGTAGCACCTGCATTCATTAAACCAAATGGCATTTTATCATACATAAATGTACCCCAAGGGGTGGTGAAGGCTGTTTTTTCTTTATCATCTTCGTTGACAACAATCTGATTGTAACTTGAAAATCCATCGATCATGGACATCCTATTTGCTCCGACTACTTTTTCTAAACATCGTCCATTTTAGGTAGCGGATAATTGTCTTTAAGAGATGATTTATTTAAATTTCTAAAATCTACACACAGTCTGATTTCTCCGCTCTTCTTCCTGACGGGGACCAGGTTGGCTACCCACTCAAAGTACCTGAGTGGTACAATTATTTTGGCATCCAGAAGTTTTTTTACTTCTTTTTTGACCGAGGGCAATAATACGGGATTGATTTGCCCGAGCTTCTGTCTGAAAGGTTTAACACCTGGCTTTAAAGGAATCTTGTGTTCGATCATAGTGGTGTCATAAGTTCTCAACTCATCGTAAGACCAGGCAAATACGTCTTTATACTTCTCGAGTAAATCTGCATATTTTCCTTTCATCTCAGGAGGAAGATATTTTGATATTTTTACTATTATAGGTTTTTCTTTAGTGCCAATATCACAATCTTTGACTTCCTCTGACTAAGGCTGCAATGCATATTTCAGTGGCATATCATTATGGTCAAACAATCTTTCTAAGGGAATTAGACCTTTAGGGATTTGATTATTTTTCAGTACCAACAAGCGGTGATTTGCGATCTTACCTTGGAACTCTTAAGGATCTTCCCCTTCTTGCATAATCCAAGTATGATCGTTCTGGTTTTCTTGGTCGATGTGCGTTTCAGCAAAGTCTTCCACCATTTCGAGGAATTTTGTGATTTGTTCATCATCTTCGAACACTTGTCAGTGTTGTATATTGTTCGGTATGGAGGGTCTATGCCTCATCTCTATTTGATACTTAAGTTTCAAAGTTGTAGGAGGTGCAAAGGTTGAGGCTGCTTTGGCTAACAAATCAACTTGTAGATTTTATGTACGAGGAATGTAATGGACATTAACTATCGAGAAAAAAAATTCCATTAAATCCCAGGCGTAGTTTCTATAAGATATCAATCTAGGATGTTTGGCCTGATATTGTCGATTTCCTTGTTTCACAATTAATTCCGCATCTCCGTAGACTTCCAAATTTTTTATGTTTAATTTTTTGGTGGCCTCTAATCCCAAAACCAGGGCTTTGTACTCGCATACATTATTTGTGTAGTCTATGTCCCACTGTAGTCTATAAGACAAAGGAATGACAAACTCATCTCTAGGTGCTACAAAGAATACACCTGCGCCTGCTCCTTCACATGACGAAGCGCCATCGAAATACATTTTCCAGATTCCAGTACTATATATACTTTCTTTTATGTTTTTCATTTTATTTCCTTATGTGAAATCTTCAACACATTCATTTATATCGTCATTGATCAATAAAATACAATTTCCAAGGTCTTGATCAGTGACATAAACATGGTAATTGCAAGGATTACGAGGATCACTTGCCATATATGCCAGCTGTGTTTCCCGGTATAATCGGGTGAACTGCCCTCCGAAAATGGGGATCGTGGCATATGTCAAGTCTAGCTGAAGGGATCCTCCAAGATTAGCGCCCCAAGACCTGGATAATAGCATACCATACTTCAGAGGTATATCAGCAATAACCACATCCATCAGAACACTTTTTACTAGGATTTGTGCAATATTTACCACTAAATCCTTAATCATGCCCATACATTTAAACTTTCTTGAATCAAATGAATATAGATCTCTATATGGCCTGGTAATTTCGAGGTCAAGTATATCCATAATAGCCTTGGGCATCACCTTATGTGAGGCTCCAGAATCCAACATGCAGTTATGTAGCAGACGACCATGAACGTTTAGCGTAATGTAGAAAGGAGCAACGATATCTCTGGCTCCTTCAAAATGCAGACCAAAAATTATATTAGGCTCATCATCTTCCAAATTTATAACATCATCTTGACTTCCCATATCTGAAAAATTTCTCATTTTGGTGATTTGTTTTCAGTAAATGGGATTTTTTGCCAGTTCAACCAGAGGTATCGATATTTTGATTTTGTTAATCTCATTTTCTAGGCTGAAACCTCCTATAGTTTTTTCGGTTTCTCGGATTGTTACAATGAGGCTCCAAAGGCCTTTTTAACATAAATAAAATCAAAAACCCTAACCCCGAAAGATGAAAATCCAACAGTTTTGTGGACCCCGTTTTGGATAGTTTGGTGTATCAACTCCCTAGGGCTGTAACTTTGGCATATGCTTTTTGTTAGGGCACATGATAGCTCGTTGGAATGGTATCGACAAGGAGCTTCATTTTGGGGGATCAATCCAAGCCATCGCCTATCATTGAGGTGCCCAAATGCAAAATAGCGTCGTTTAGGCCCTCAAATTGGCCCCAGAAGTTTAGGAACCGAAAAACTGCTAAAAATCTTAAGTTGCGAACAAAATGTTTTGAGCCAGTTGGAATAGGTGGGTGGCCACTGATATCCACCTGGATAAATCCTCCCTCCTTAGGAAGCAATGGTGTCCATTGCATTGAGTTCCCGGGGAAGAGGGAAAAGTGCTTGTTGAATCTGAACCTTGGTGAGTTGCTTGCCTTGTTGGAGAAGTTGTGTTGCTTGGTTTGTGGGAGGTTGTTGAGAACCTGATGAGATGACTATGTGCAGAAGGAATATTTGCGCTTTGCTTCAATCTTGTCGACTTGCTTCTGCTGGATAGAAGGTGCTTGGACTGAGGCTATAGTGGTTGCAGTGTCCTTGTTAGAAAAAACAGGATCGTGGAGCAATAAAATAAAACAAATGCAGAAATAAAATACAGAAGATACACAATACAATAGAGACACAGATATACGTGGTTCACCCAGTGTGGGCTACGCCCACCAGAGAAATTACTAGGTCCTTCCTTTATTATTATCCAACAAATGAAGGGATACAACCTACCGCAAACCCGTTGTAACTTCCTCTTCTTTCTCTCACAGTCTACTATCTCAGAATACAATATTCGCCATAATGCATAGATGCAATACATTTCCCTCATAACAGAGGGTTGCCTTCCAGGGAAAAAAACCCTAACATAATTTCTACCGTTAGATCTGCGACCTTATAATGAATGGTCCAGATTTACAATGAAATTACAATATACATTTACAAGGCAATTTTTCCTTCGGGGGCTTCACCCCCGAACCCTTGCCGGGGGCCCGCTTGCCCTCGGACCCCGTAGAGGGGGTAACCCCCCTCTACACTCCCCTACGTGGAAGAGTTTAAATACTTCTAGGGTATAAATACTTCATGGGGTATAAACACGGTTGAAAACAAAAGACCTCTGAATCAGGAAGATAATCAAGCTCCGCAACCAATAATCCTTATGTTCACCTTTTGAACATATTGTGAAGAAGATGAATTTTGTAGTATGAGATACCACCTGGCGACACTGTTTAGGTGGGACAGTAGTTGGAACTACCTCTGGTATCCTGTAGAGATGACCTCCCAAAGTAACAATGAAACTACGGGGTCGAGACTCATAAATAGCATGGCGCTTCCACATATATGGCTGGCCCAAAAGAACATCACAGACATCCAGCGAGGCAACATCACATAATACCTCATCCTTGAAGGACTGGATGCCATATGACAATTGACACTACTGGCTGACACAAAGATCTTATCCCTGGCGAAGCCACCCGATGTTGTATGGATGCAGGTGTGGTGTTGTAACAATCCCAATTGTTTGACGACCTCTACTGAGATGAGGTTCTTTTGGCCTCTATTATTAGCAATGAAATACAACAGGGTCCCCTTCATGCACATCTGTGAATGAAAGAGGCTCGCCCCCTCTTCATGATTTGTTGGTTCTTCTAGTTGAATTGTCGTGGTCGCGATAATAGCAGTGGGGTTTGCATCGATGATCTGTCTTCTCCCATTATTTTCTGAATTAGATTCTGAATCAGGGTTCGACTCCTTTTCCTTGATCTCGTCCACCAATGATTGTCAACATTCATCAGTGTTGTGCCAGGGGGTTTTGTGGAAACCACACCACTTTCCAGTGTCCTTCTTTGTCTTCCCGTGACCCTTCTTTTACTGTGGCTTGGACTGGTTTTCAGGAGGCTATTTGTTAGGGCCATGTTGATGCCTGAATCCATTAGGACCGAAACAACAACCTCACAAAGAAGCAAATCCTCCTGTGTTTTTATGGAGGTGGTACTCCTATGTCCGAGATTTATAAAATGTGGGACTTTTAAAGAAGTCAGACAAAGGAAAGTAAAATAGATATAACAAAAAATGGAAAATATTTTAATTTTTCTTTTAAAAGAGAGTTCCTGAGAATGGACCAGGAAACACACACACATTCATACATTTAGAACAAATAAACATAATTTCTCACATCCATCATAGTAGGGCTAAAAATTTCTGATCACACAAAAACTAAAAGAAAATGATCTGCATGCATAAGAGAACTTTGACAGAGTAATACATGGGCAGCTCAAATGGAGATAACGATAGATCAATCTCAAATAGTTTATTTCAGAAAAAACTTTGCTACAAAGTACAGTGAAGATTGTTCCAAAAATAGCTCTCTTGGAATTTCTAAAATATATATAGTTCAATACACATTCTCTGAAATTAAAACGTGTTTGTCATAATGACTAGGATTGGGGCTCTCACTGACCATAAAGCAAATATGTATACGAATGGGTAGGCGGCAGATGGAAACAAGTCCTAGTAAGAAGAAAAATGAAAATATCAGTCTTCGGTTAAACCTTTCTATTTAAAGAGGTGGAGTAACTGGATGAAGAGCTTGATAAAGACAGAAAGATGTGATCAATATGAACTTACTATGATGGTATCTCATGCTTTGTCACTTTCTCGTTGATGTCCTTTTATGGCTCTCCTCGACGGTTACAAGAACCGTCTCAACCATCCTTTTCCCTTCATTGGTGAGCTTGTCGACAGTATTTTTGAACCACTCCTCGATATAGCTCCTCATTGGTGCCATGCTGATTTCATGCCAGATTTTTATATTGAAGAGTTCACCTTCCAAGTCCCTTATATTAATATAAATTTTCCGCAATGCTTCTTCAATATCTGGATTTTTAATCAAATAATCAACTAGCCAGTTTTCCACGTCATCTTCATCATATTCAAGAATGCCATAGAATTTTTCAAATGACAACCCTTTGAAGATCGCAACTTGTTCATAAAATGCTTGCTTGGTTAAGAACAACGAGTTGAGTATCAATTTCGGGTCTTGGACCTCATTGGTGCTACCAGCTAGATCCATCTCAGTTAGATTCTGAATAATTTCTCTCTTCTGGTTATGGCTTGGCTGCATGCTTGAACAATACCATTCAAGTTTTTAACCTTTTCCTTCGAGCATGCGTTCAATTGTTTTATTCGGTTCGATGAAGGGAGATACTCCTCTCTTCTTCTCAATTATGTCATATTAGTAAATTTAACACCAAATGGTACAACCACATCGAGGTAGAAACCTTCCTCGTTTTTCAAACCTTCTCACAGATATTCATGAAAAGCGTGTGCTCGCGTTCCAAAAGAGACCACGCTCTTTGACATCTCCCAAGCCTCAGTTATTAATTCCATTATTTTCTTGATATTCTTTTCCACATAGTCTCGGGATGATGTGAGGAGGCTTGTCGATCCTTTTAATTTTGTCGCAGGTGTGGTAGGCCCGATCATTGCTAGAGGACTGGCAAGTACTGGACGACACATTAAAGCTTCCTCCAATTCTTTGATTCGCTCCTTTAACTTGACATTCTCCGCTTCAAGGCCTCCAATAGAATTGTCTAGAGCATGTCCAGTTGCTCGGTGTATCTGGAAAATTTGGGAAGGCCACATGTTTTGTAGGTTAATCTCTGAACAAGATTTCCCCTTCTTATTCTTTACATCTCTTTTATCAATAATTAAATTTTTGGATTCGCTGTAAAAAACAACACTCTAAAATGCAAAAGGCTCTTCTTCGTCGAAGGTCTCGGTTGCAATTATTTCCATCCGAGGGTTCTGGTGAGTCGTGTTTTCTAGCTGGTCATCGTTGGTGAACACTTTCTCGATGTCAATTTTGAGTTCCATATCCTTGAGGGAGAGGTCGTGGATATCATTTTCTCCTCGAGGTCCCTCCTCTTCTTGCACAATGTTTTTTCTTTTCTTCCTCAAGGGAAGTTTATGAGAACTTTCAATTTTGTTGGAAGGAGTGTTCTTATCTCCTCCTTCGCCTGAAGAACTGTGGGTGACTTTCTTACTTGGGTAGGCCGTTGGAACGCTGCTCTAAGATGTTGTACTCTTTGGCGTGGCAGTCGGGGATTGAGCACTTTTCTCACCCGGACCTTTTCCTCTCTGCTTGTACGACTCATTGATGTTGAGTATTGTCTCCAGGTCATCGGTGTCATGAGCGGGAGTGCTTGAGGCATTGTCTTCATCTTCATTCAGAATAGTGTTAATGAAAGAATTGTTGAAACCAACAACCAATAGATGTTCTATAAAAATACCACTAGGGTCAAACCCTTCTACTTTTTCAGCATATTTTAAATTGAGGCTGTGGAAGTGGCCCGCGAATTCATCAATCTTGTTCATATTTCTGAATATGAAATCCCTGAATTTCAAAGGCAGAGTTATGAATTGTTTTTTTCTCTTTTCATGGAAAAAATGCAACCATTAGGTGTACTACCTTTCTATCTCAGCAACAAACATTTTGTCAGATATGTGGCACAGAAGGAAGGAAGGATTTTCTTTGGATCCAAAAATCCTTATAACGTTATAATTTTCCATTTGTTCTAGGGTCCCCTTCCTATCCAGGAACTTAGGCATCTCTTTCTACAAATGATGAATAAATTAGGCATGCACACAACTCGAGCAATTTCAACAATTCAACTGATGCATGACAATCGATATAATTGAATGTTAGTACAAGTTGTATATTTTGGAAAATTTATCTCTGAAAATCAAAGATTTTGTTTAATGTATTCAACCTTTTGTCCCAATTACAAGAGGACATGTTACCAATAAGTGTAAAAATTACAAATTGGTTGCAATTTGATTATTGTATTCGACCTTTACGATGTCCCTTTTTGTATGACAATGGGTCTCTTATTCATATATAATAAAATGGGTTTCTTATTTCATTGCATTGTCAAATGTTGTAAAATGTTGCGTTCGTGGATAATTAATATGTGGATGATTTGCATTGTTACAAATAACAAAGGTTTAATTGGTTGGATAACGCATTGTTGCAATCATTATATCGAAATGCAACAACATAAATATAAAACAATATTATTATAAAAAAAATATTTGATTTTGAAATAATTAATTGAAAATTTGTAAAAAAACAATGAATTAAATTATATACATATTAGTGCATTGTATTCTTTTGAACTCACTAGATAGAGTGTGCTATAATATAGATATCAGTGCGTTTTGAGGTGTCATATGCACCGATACATATTAATTATCATAATGCACCAGTACGCACTATTGAGAAAACACATCGTTCCATAAATGATATAACATATAATAATATTTGTCGTTTCAAAATTGTACGAAGCTCATGTTTGTAATATAAACCAGTGCACTAAAAATAGTTTTTGTATTGTTGCATTATGTTTATTCTACGCACTGAGATTCTAAATATTATTTATGCACTGGTTCCTTTACTATAGTAGTGAACACACCAGGGCTAATTATAACTTAATCGCATTGGGGCTAACTATAACTTAATCGCATCGGGGCTAACTATAACGTAATTGCATCGGGGCTAACTATAACGTAATCACATTGGGGATAACTATAACTTAATCACATTAGGGTGAAAAAATCCTAAAGCACAACAGTGCGTCATACACAAACAACACGGAACCTGTGCATAGTAATTATAAGAGCATTGGTGCTTTGCATATGACGAAAAAGGCGGAATCGGTGCACAATAGTTATAAACGCATCGTGGTGTTTTTTTTATTATATTAAGATCTGGGGTGTTTTTATTATATTAATGTACCGATGTGTTTTGTTATAGTAATGTCCTGATGCGTGTTTGTCAATACCGCACCAGTGCGTTTTGACAAGAACAACACCGAAGAAAAAAAACCTCCGCTACAACCTCCACCCGCCCAAATATTTTTGGTTATATGGAACATCCGCTAAAATCTTTGTATCCAATAGAGGAGGTTGTAGCAGAGGTTTTTTTTGAAATTTTTTCCAAATTTTATAACACTAAAAACCTTCGCTAGAAGGTGTTCTCCTTGTAGTGTGCAGTGCTCAAAATTATGGAAATAATTGAAACTGAAATGAAAGAAACAAGTAAATGAACATGCCATCCACAATAAACACAAGATGTGACCTAGGAAACCCAATATGGGAGAAAATACAACTAGAAGGTGAGTCCAATGCTATGATCTCTTCTTCTCGATTGTGAAATGCACGTATAAAGAAAGGGGCACTAGCTATGGTGTTTCCATGGACATTATGGCTTGTATGGCTATAAAATCTTCTACCTACTATATTATGATTCAATTTCACACTCCTAGAAACTTTTCTCAATTATGGAACAATAACAATATCAAAAGAATGGAACCCCTTCATTTCTTATTGGCAAAATATTTAACATAGCCTCATAGTCGTCCAAGGTTAGGGTTAGGGTTTTTGCATGCCTCAACTCTCATTTAGTGTTAGGGTTTTGGACCCTCTAGAATGTTCTTGAAAGTCCACATGTGAGTAGCCACACATGTGTGAGTAATGGGGGATGACATAACATCCACTCGATACCATGGTTTTCAATAGGGTAGGTCAACTTGTAGGAGGTATAACTTTTGCATTTGAACATGGATTGAGGTGAGTTTTTGTGCAATTGGAAAGCTTACAGTGTGTAGAACGTTGTTAAGAGGGTAGGAACTAAGCTCATAAGTTTTTTACCCCAATGCCATGTGATGTCTCAGACGATTTGCCCCTAAAATGGGCCATGGAAGTCAATTCTTCCAATATTTCCTCCCGAAAAATACCAAGATAAATGTCGAATTATATAATGATCTATTATGGATAAATGACCCATGGGAGAGAGTATTATAAAAGGGAAAAATTTTGGTTGCTACTAAATTAGAGGAATTGGTCATTGATATTATTAGCCCAATAATGGGAAAACTATGCATATTTGTAATACCAAAAAGGATGCTTCAAGGTTTCCTTTAGATGCGAGTCAACAGGTAGGCCTTCATGAATTAGAGATCGAGAAAAGTTAAATTTTTTCGTTCTAGGTACATATTCTAGATGCATATTCATCAATAAAGCCATGCTTTTTCTTTTGACTTAATCCTATAGACTTTGTTAATCTTGGCATCAAACCTCGAACTATAAGATAACTATCAATATCCATCGTCTAACTTAATATTGAATCCTTTCCTTTCATTCCACCTCTAGTTCTTCCACCAAGCTCAAGTCCTCGCCATGCAAAACTTTAGAGAAAGATTGTCTGAAATTGGACTCTGAAATTTTTTCTAATAATTTTGTTAATAATGATAAGCTTAACTCCTTATTAAAGTCTCCCATGTCTTTTGGTCTCTAGACTAGTTGTCAATGAGATCTCCATGGAAATGCATGCCTTTCTTAAACACTATTTTGGTTGATAACCAAGGATTCTCAACTAAAGTTTTACCATAATGCAAAACCATTGATGAACACAACAAACAATTGTAATTGAAGGAAATCCCCTTTTCCCTCACGAAATCACTTTTCCAAACCAATCTATGCTTGATGGCCTCCTGGACCTGCCAAATGCTCTTACCTATAAAATTCCTTTTTGTCTTGACAAGGGTCGGGGTAATTAAGAGTGTTTGTAGACTCATATTTCTACCAAATTCGCAACCATAAAGGGTTCCATAGGAAAAACAGTTTCTTAGCATAATTTCCAAGTTTTGAATCCCTTAACAATTCTAATGATCCATTTGGAACATAGGGGCTAATCCAATAATTCACATTCCCCTTTTATCCATCGATGTACAACACATGCTATAATTGACTCAGTGGAAGCCTTTATCTCTACTAGAGTTATCCCACAAAAATATTATAAGAAGCTTTCCAATTGGAAGTATGCACCTCCCTTTGATTAAGGTGGAAGCACCGAGTCTTGGACATTTGAAACCAAGACATTGAAGCCTCACAAAAGATTTGCAGTACTTCCATAGTGTTATCGATGCTTTTTTTTTCCTTCCAAAATCATCAAGAAAGAATTGTCCATAAAATTCCCATTAATCTGATCATCATCTTCCATCAATGTTAAGGTTAGTGATACCTTTGATTAAGCCAAGTGCCATTCTATTACAAATAAGGTATCCAAGAGAATTTTAAGGCTATGTGCTAGGAAAAATTAAAAAATCAAATAACCTTATAAATCAAATAGGGTCCATACAACACCGTATGAGGGATCAAGGTTTAGTCTTGTGTTGGATAATATCTTATGCCTAGTTTAGAGAAATAAAGGATGTGGCCCCACCTTTACCTTCAGCCTAGTTAATTAGAATCCAATACAGTTTGACCAGATAACCCAAATGGTTGACTTAAGCAGAAAACTAATTTAATATCTTGCAAGCAAAGAATATCAAGATCATTAACAATATTTTAATTTTTTAGCACCATGGATTGCGACATGTGTATGCAAAACCCTATACAATCCATGAAAATACTTTCGGTGCAAATTTTCTATGTGGTAATCCATTATCTCCTCACCTTCCCATTCTACTATGGCATTGAAAGTGTTTGGAGAAGTCACACCCTACATCTTGGGTAGGAAGAAGTAATTTACAATCATGTTTTTGGCCGCTTATGAGGGACTTGAATACTAGGGATTGACTCAGATGCATTCAATCATGGAGGTGGAGATTGAACTTATCCCCCACCCACAACAAAAAAATGAGTTGTGAGCTACCAAGGGGGTTTCAAACCATTGAAAATCTTGAATGCTTCTTATGAGATGGGATAGGGTTGGATCAAGGGGATGTTCAAAGCTTTGAGCTTGGGGAGTTGGTTGGGACTATTGAGTTTTGGGAGCTTTTACCTTCCTTGATACCCTTGTCCAACCTTCATTGTTTGTTTAGGGTGAAGCTTGAGGGGCTTGACCCATTTTTTTAATGGCATTGGGGACAACAACATCATTTTTTTTAATAAGAATCATTAATCCTATGATGTGGGATTTGACACCTAAAACACGTGTTGGGGAGATTGATGTAATACATTGGTTGATGGATGATTCAACATCTCCCTTAAATATACAAAATCTCTTTTATGTCTTTGGAAATAACAACCTAAAGAAAAACACTATTTTGAGAGTGTGGGTTAAAGAACCATGCTTGTTCATGGCAATTGAAATTGTGAATTGGTATAAAAAATATGTTCCAAAAAATCCTTGTATTTCAATAGGATCCCTAAGAATTCAACCTAGTTTGGACAATAAAGGTAGGAGATTTCCTCAATGGCGAATACCTCATGCCACTCAACAAACATAACCAAGATGTTTAAACACATCCAAGGGCCATGATGAATCACTTTATGGAAATGAATCTCTGGAAAAAAAAAAAAAAAAAAAAAAAAAAAACCTCTGTCATGTTAAAGATAGTCATACAAATCCACCCATGAGGTTCCCAAGCCTCTTTGGCCTAGGCCTTAATCACAATCTCCACGTGATTTAAAATAGTTAATTATAGAAAACGGGTAATAAATTTGGCCTTAAACCCCCATATCTTTGTGTGATATGAAATTACATATAAACCCTACCCTTATAACCTTATCATTGTTTAATACCTTTAAGATTCTCCCATATCAAGTAATATAATCATTATAATCAATGTTAGGAGCATTGAGAATCTAAAAAATGAGATTTTGCTAACATGGCCAAAGAATTAATAATCGAGACGAGGATCAATGTTGACCTATTTGAGGTGCCACGTGGATCATTTGTTGATGTCAAAATAATGACATGTTGGATACCAAACATGGGTTTCATTTGCATTGTCAAGTGCATATGCAATGAAGAGTAAGAGTTAGTTGTATAAGGAATCAAAAGTCACGACGATTCTAATCAAGACACACTCTTAGTTGCAAAAAAGGTTGAGAATATATGTCACAAACTAGAATCACATAGGCACAAATCGACCCCTCTGACCAAAACTTTCTTGTAAGGGTTGGTAAGCCCCTTTAATTTCCATCATATTACTTTCATTTGGGTTGGAGTAGCAATGGAATACATATTACCCATAGTAGCCTTATCGCCTAGTGCAACTAGAATGTTAAAGGAGTTTAAGGTTCATAGGGCTTTCCTCAAAGGGCATGAGAAAAACAATTATGCATGGTGCAAATTTGTGGTTCTCTTTAAGCCTCCTTGATGCCATTAAATTTTTGGGACTTCAAGAGGAGAGACATAGAGCACACCCTCCTATTACCACCACCAATGACAATGTTTTGAGAGAACTATGTAGATTTCTTGACCCCAATTGAGATCAATGACTTGGTTATAATTGGAATGATCAAGGTCAAAGTTTTGCTAGCCTTGGCCCTTTGGCCTACTATGACCTTAGTAGCTCGTGAATTCTTTGAACTACTTGAGTTGAACCATATTCTACATCATTGTTAGCCCAAGGAGTTGGTTGATCTTGAGGAGATTCGCATGTCTAGTTGACTTAGGATTGGCCATCAATAAGTAGTGTTAAATCTTATAGTTTGGGATTTTACACCTAAAAATGTATTGGGTAAGCATAGAGGGAATTTCACAGTGCAACATATTAGATATCATTTTTGGGATTAGCTGCGTAGAGTACGTCATTAATCTATGACCCATATCCATGAGTATTAGTCGAAACTAACCAATAATTCTCACGATTTGAATGGTCCACTTAACACTCATTACATCGGGTGATGCTCACAAGGGTGAAGAAGTGGGATTGAAACCAACGAAATGAATCACACAACATCAATCATCACTTCCGGGGCTTGCACCCGGCAACCAGGACTTCCCAGGTGGTCACCCATCCCAAGACGCCTCTGGCTCAAGCGCGCTTAACTGTGTAGTTTTCCCCACAATCAATCCCACTTAGCTTGCTACCCTATTTGTAAAACCTTAACGAGTATTGTGCCTTATGATGTTAAGTACCTGGGTAGATATACAAATATAATCACCACAAATACTTAATACATAATAGATCCACAGAGAAATATAGAATAAACCACACTTTTATTATAAGAAAACCCTCGAGGTAGGGAAACACTATACAATGGATCCTATTATGGAAGGGATCCTCTCCTGTTCACTTGCCTCTTCGAGGGGAAAACCTCCTAATGAACTTCAGATCCAAATACAATATTTCTCTTCATATCCCATTACATTTTTTGAACCTCTTTATATAGTGCTACCATCACCTAAGAACATTATAGAGGAGGAATCTTCTAGAAGCAAAACCTTCTAAGAAGTCCTCTTACATTTATTATATCTAACTACCATAGTGGGCCTTATTTAATAATATAGTGGACCTAGTCCACCTTACATTGAATGGTCTCCACTACCTCTCTAGCTACTTAACATTCCATCCCCCTTATGAAAGCGTTGTCCTCAATGCTTGTTATGAGGGTGGACAACCATATACCAGGGTTCCATGGATAATTGTGGACCACAATGCTGAAGAAGATTGGAGAACCAAGGTCCCATGTATAAATTTGAGCCACTATGCTGAAGTAGTTGAACTTCCACTGTAAACCTGGGTCCCATGTCCAAGTGTTCATGTGAACTCCACGCTGAAGATATTGGAACTTGGGAACCAACTGAAAACGATGCTCTAAAGATTGACACTGGTCATTTGATCGAAATATTTAGAACCAACAAAAAAATGCATTCACCTTGACTAGAGAATAATAAAACTGAAGAATAATATGTAGAGAATGATCTTGTTTACCCTCCAGGAAGTTCTATTCTTGAGGGGAGCAGAGTAATCAATGAGAAGATGAAAGTGGTTGTCATCTCAGAAATGACAACTATCCATATACCAATCATCACAATCGTCCTCCAAAGCATACCAAGCATACAGTTCTTGATGATATTCATCCATGATGTTCACCAAAGTATATTTCTCCTGCATGCTTGCCAAGGACTCATGAATACTATGAAAACCATCCATGAGACCTTCTTGAAAGTTATGCAATGTGTCATGCATTTGGGATTTGAATGCTTCAATCGTGTGTAGAATTTCCTTGAGGGTTTGAGCGTGACCATCCATTGGAAACACCACATAAAATATACCAAAAGAAAGCTCTGGAAATTCTCTATCCAATGGGTCTGATCTTGTAGCAAACTAAACACCCTGTGAAAAGTTATGGACTCTGCAATCTCGTCGTCGTCACGAAACCCCCCCCAAAATGGTTGATTTTAAATCAACGATATCTTAACTTTTGTAACTTCGATTCAGACGATTTTTTTTTTAATTTGGGTGAAATTGTGAGAGGAACTCAAATCTGTAATTTTTTTTTGGCAAATTCATCTATGGCTTCTACAGAAATCAGAAAAATCACGTGGTCGTTCGCGAAAAAAACCCTAAAAAATTGCAGATTGTAAAATGCAAATAACTTTACTTCCCGGACTCAGTTTCAGACGATTTTTTTTTTTAACTTGGGTCTTTTTCTGAGAGGAACTCAGATATACAACCAATTTCTACAAATTTTTCACCAAAGCCTACAAAAATGGCATGGAATGTCGCGACCCTCTTTATTATTCTTCGAAAAAATAAATCTACAAAAAAATAAAAATATTTGCCCACAATGTCTGCCAAGGAAAGTGCTCTGATACCAATTGTTAAGTACCTGAGTAGATTTACAAATATAATCACCACAAATACTGAATACACAATAGATCCACAGAGCAATATAGAAGAAACCACACTTTTGTTATAAGAAAACCCTTGAGGTAGGGCAACACCATACAATGGATCTTATTATGGAAGGGATCCTCTCCTGTTCACTTGCCTCTTTGAGGGTGCAACCTCCTAATGAACTTCAGCTCCAAATATAACACTTCTCTTCATATCCCATTACATTGCTTGAACCTCTTTATATAGTGCTACCATCACCTAAGAACATTCTAGAGGAGGAATCTTCTAGAAGCAGAACATTCTGAGAAGTCCTCTTACATTTATTATATCTAACTTACCCATTTATTATATTTAACTACCATAGCGGACCTTATTTAATAATATAGTGGACCTAGTCCACCTTACATTGAATGACCTCCACTACCTCTCTAGCTACCTAACATATAAACTATCCAATTATAGCTCCCTTCGGTCTTATTATTTAAGCATAGAGGGGATTTCATAGTGCAACATATTAGATATCATTTTTGGGATTAACTGCACAGAGTAAGTCATTAATCTACGAACCATATACATGGGTATTAGTTGAAACTGACCAATAATTCTCACGATTTGAATGGTCCACTTAACACTCATTGCATCGGGTGATGCTCACATGGGTGAAGAAGTGGAATTGAAACCAACGAAATGAATCACATAGCATCAATCATCACTTCCAAGGCTTGCACCTGGTAATTAGGACTTCCCAGGTGGTCACCCATCCCAAGATGCCTCTGGTTCAAGCACACTTAACTATGGATTTTTCCCCACAATCAAGCCCACTTAGCTTGCTACTCCATTTGCAAAACCTTAGCCAATACTGTGCCTTATGAACTATCCAGTTAGAACTCCTTTCACTCTTATTATTTAAGCATAGAGGGGCTTTCACAGTGCAACATATTAGATATCATTTTTGGGATTAACTGCGTAGAGTAAGTGATTAATCTATGACCCATATCCATGAGTATTTGTCGAAACTGACCAATAATTCTCATGATTTGAATGGTCCACTTAGCACTCATTGCATTGGGTGATGCTCACAGGGGTGAAGAAGTGGGATTGAAACCAACGAAATGAATCACATAGCATCAATCATCACTTATGGGGCTTGCACCCAATAACTAGGTCTTCCCAAGTGGTCACCCATCCTAAGATACCTCTGGGTCAAGTGCACTTAACTGTGGATTTTTCCCTACAATCAAGCCCACTTAGCTTGCTACCCCATTTGCAAAATCTTAGCCAATATTGTGCCTTGTGAACTATCCAATTAGAGCTCCCTTCACTCTTATTATTTAAGCATAGAGGGGCTTTCACAGTGCAACATATTAGATATCATTTTTGGGATTAACTACGTAGAGTAAGTCATTAATCTATGACCCATATCCATGAGTATTAGCCAAAACTGACCAATATTTCTCATGATTTGAATGGTCCACTTAGTACTCATTGCATTGGGTGATGCTTACAGGGGTGAAGAAGTGGGATTGAAACCAACAAAATGAACCACATAGCATCAATCATTACTTCCGGGGCTTGCACTCGGTAACTAGGACTTCCCATGTGTGTTAGTCGAAACTGACCAATAATTCTCATGATTTGAATGGTCCACTTAGCACTCATTGAAATGCCACGAATAGAGCCACCATAAATAAATGAGTGTAGGGCTCACATGCTTATGATTTATCACCACCACCTACTTCGTTTGTGTGATCTCGCATGGTGCTCACTTGATATGACAATCAATGATGAACCTTGGTTGAATGAAATGAATTATAACATAATCCATGAACAATGATAACATTAGGGGATGGTGGCGTGGGATAAATCCCCATTTTCCATAAGGACCCCTAGTTTTAGTGAGGTGGCATATTTTTCCAAAACATCTGCTTTGTTATTTAGCTCTCTTTGTATGTGAAAGAGCCTTACCCTGTCAAATTGAGACAAAATCTCCCTGATTCTCTTAATGATGCCCTAAGTTTTGATCCCTCTAGGATTAGATTGCTTCATGGGTGCCCTAATAATGGTCATAGAGTCCCCAAAGATCATTAATTCCCCTATTCCTAGAGTTTTGCCTATGGTGAGCCCATGCCACATCGAATATGCTTCGAGCAGGGTATTTGATACTTCCCCTAACCCCAAGTATAATGGTTATTTGACACTTCCCCTAACCCCGGGTATAATGTTTTATCTTTTTCTCCTTGAGATCACGAAGACTCCCCCGCACCTGCCACCCTTGACGAGTTCTCTCATATCTGCCATGAAACTTAGGATTGAATTCAGAGAACTGCATAAAGTTGAATAAAAAACATTGAGAGTTCTCTTATCTCTACGATTAGGGTTAGGTTTGAATTCAAAATTAGGGTTGAATTGAAAAGAATGCTTAGAGTTGAATAAAAACAATTGCAAGTTCTATCTCATTTATCGCTAGGGTTAGGATTAAATAAAAAAATGCAAGTTCCGTGGCACCATTAGGGTTAGGGTTCAATTTCACACTACAAGGGTCAGGATTAGGGTAAGAACGAAAGTTCTCTCCTATTAGGGTTAGGGTTAGGGTTCCCATTTCTCTCTTATCAAACTAACACTCTATTTATTTGCATTTACACCCTTGTGAAATTTCATGGATCCGAAGGCAAAGTTGGAACTTCGCTATTCACAGTTTTTTTCTATCATAGCCACCTTGAAACTCTTCTATTTCATTGATCCATGGATCTGGTCATATAATGTAGCAGAATAGTGTTTCTTCGATTTTGATTAGCGTGTGTGAAATGATTGGGATAAATAATAAGCCGCCTTTGCAGAGCAATCTTGCTGCTCACTCAGAGCGATGGCATAGTTTGTTTTGAGAGGCGGCAATAATAATGTTGTAGCAAATTCTCCGTGCTGCTACGATTCTCAATGCGTAACGAGCCTCGAACACTTTGCCACATTTTTCCCCGTTTGTTTCTCGAAATGAAATTTCTATATATATATTTTTAATTTGTTTGATTGTTTGTTTCGCATTTATTTGATTAACGTATGCGTGGTTTTGGGTTTGGGTTATTAAGCTTGCAGATCCAGTCAGAGGCATTTTTGTCATCGTGTGCACGTTCCATAATGTGTTTGCAGTTATTGGTCGTGCCTATGTCGCTGCTGCAGCAGCAATATTAGGTTTAGTTTATGCAGGTTTAAGACTGTTATTTGATATTCCCTTTTCTGCCACTCCATGGCTTTGAAATTAAAAGGGAGGTAAGCATTTATTTACAATTTTGATTAACCCTAATCCAGATGAATGGTTTCTAAGAAGTTAATTTTATTGTCGATGATTCGAACTTGGACTCAGATGCTCTGTAACATTCGATGTTAAGACGCTTCAATAGTATGAAAATTTCGTAGGCATTTTTAATAAGATTATCTTTATGGGTATACGTCATGTATGCCTATAGTTTAACCCCAAATATTGTACGTTGTTCAGTTTCATTGGAATTGATTTACACGCCTTTTTTCATCTTCTAAGCAGTGTTATGATTGGTCTGCCGACTCTTCATTTTCTAGTTAGATTTCAGAGAGTTTTGTTCGTCGTCCCCTTGGCCTGCATTTCTGTATTTGTGACTTGTAATTTTACTACCAAAGGTTAAGCTTTTGGAAGGATTAATCCCTTATTACGAGTGAACTAAGAGCTTCTGCTTCAAAACTACAATTAAATTTGTTTCAGTTATGCTGGTTGCTATTACCAATCATAGGTTGTCTTCAATGCCTCACCAGGTCCAATTGGGGGCAGGCTTTAGCTTGGGTTCACTCTGAGTGGTTGTTTGTGGAGTGTTTTAATGTTATAACATGTTCATAGGTTATACCATATCAACCTATATTATATGTTATCACATATAACACTTTTTTCTTTCCTTCTAAAGTTTTTATATTATTTATTTGATCATTTTTTTCATATTATTTATTTATTTATATTATTTGTTAATTAATTAGTTAATATGATTAATATATGAGTAATTTAATAAGTGCATAAACTCAATATTGTTCCTTTCCAAAACTAGAAGTTATAGCTCCAGTTGATTGATTGAAACTTTCACCATGGAGCTTTGCTCTTCTAGGTTTTAGCTCATTTTAAAAAGACCTAAATTGTCCACTTAATTAACTCACTCCACTAATAATTTGTCCACTTAAGAAGACATAAATTGTCCACTTAATTAAAGAGATAGAGTTTGTCCACTTAATTAACTCACTCCATTAATATATGTTATATGCTTATGCCATGATCAACTCCATTAATATATGTTATATGTTTATGCCATGATCATGTATAGTCAACCTTCAAAAATTAGCCTAGAAAAAAGGTTCATGTAGCTCATATATATATATATATGAATCCCTTGTTAAAATTTTGGACTAATGTTTTTGGGTTGATCACTCTTGAGAATACTATATGTGCATCTGTTTCTTGGGTTGCCATGTGTTCTTGAACTTCTCCCATCTTTAGCAGTTCAACTTGTATGATAACTTCTTCCATCTTTAGCCACTCAACATGTATGTTATGGTCACAAGTCTTCCTTTGATCAGTTTCTCAGATGGAGTTTGTTTAGGTTGTGCCCTGGGAAAGCATCCCAAGGAAAAGTTTGACAAAAGGAAGGTTGGGAAGTCCTTGAGCTAGTTCACATTATGTAGCATGCCATTTCCATCCTTGTCTTTCAGCAAGGCTTTCTACTTGCTCACTTTTTTTGATGACTTTTCTAGACACACTTTCTTTAGCGAAAAGAAGCTTTTGATAGGATCTAGGAGTTCAAGATTTGTGTTGAGAAACAATTTGGGAAGTGCATCAAAATTTCCTACACAGAGGATGGTAGAGAATATGTGAACCACCACTTTGAACAATTTTGCTCTCTTGAAGGGCTATCTTCAACACATTGTCGCTTATATAATACCTCAATTGAACATTGTGGCAAAGAGGAAAAATATGCCCCTGAAAGAGATGGTTGGCTCCATGATCCATGCACATGCTTCCTTGCACTTGAGTATTGGGTAGAAGCTATCAACAATGTTGCTCACATTCAGAATATAGTTTTGCATAAGGTGTTGAAGGGTATCACTTCCTTTGAATTTTGGTGTGGCAGGAACCCTATTGTGAACACTTTAGAGTTTTGGCTCCCTTGCTTGGGCACACATTCCTTTGGAGAAGTGCAAGACCTTAAAACCTCATAGTTGGACCTGCATCTTTGTTGGTTACCCCAATGGTGTCAAAGGATATCATCTCTAGGATCTCGTGACACATGAGCTCTTCCTTGAGTGTAGTGTGCATCTTGAGGTAAACTCTCCTAGCTCATCTTCTCATCTTCCTTCCTCCACAATGGATATAGATAGTGACTCAGAGGATTTCCCTCCAATTGCCTCTACTCACAAAGTTGATCATGAGGTTTCATCCTCCTCTTCACAGAGTTTAGATTATGAGGATGAGAATTCTCTTCCTCCATCCCCTACCATGCCTTGTTGGGCTAGTCAGACACTTGAGTATGTAGGCACTCTTGTTGGGGATCCTTTTGATACTGGGAGGACTTAGTCATAGCGTCAAGATATTCCACATTCCTACAATGCCACAACTTCAAATTCACAGATGCTTTCATGAAAAGCATCTGGTATTGTTGAGTGGGATTCAACAATGGAGGAAGAGTACAACTCGTTGATTTGGAACAAAACTTGGGATCTTCTTGTTGAAATATTGAGAGGGGTGGGTGAATCAATATTATGCAATCTTTTACCATTTAATTAGAATATGTAATCATTAACTTTATTAACAGTGTATTATCATTATGTCATGAGCAATATCAATCAACATAGTATAAAAATAACCATAGATACATAGTACACCATAATTTATGTGGAAACCCAAATGAGAGAACCACATAATGCTTTGTTATATGTCAAAGATTACATTCATAAGAAGCACCAACTTCCAAATTCTCTAGCACCAATTGGAAGGATGCACCAACCCCCTATTTACATGCTCCAACCTTAAGGAAGCTACAACTCCCTGAATTCCCTAGCTACAATTGGAATGAGGCTCTAACCAGAAGGAGGCTAGGACCCCTTGATTCACATGCATCGAGTTGAAGGAAGCTTCAACTCCATGAGTTCTTCGACACCAACTAGGAGGCTACAACCCCCTTTCAGTGCCCCATCTTGTTGCCTTGAAATATAAGTGTAGACACAAAGTGTCACTACCACTAAGCAACTCCCCTTGATTCACATGCATCGAGTTGAAGGAAGCTTCAACTCCATGAGTTCTTCGACACCAACTAGGAGGCTACAACCCCCTTTCAGTGCCCCATCTTGTTGCCTTGAAATATAAGTGTAGACACAAAGTGTCACTACCACTAAGCAACTAGTAACTACCACTGTCATCAACAAA
>JASDQU010103497.1:181312-212828 GCA_032191745.1 Picea mariana | reverse complement strand
CTACTTGAGTAGCTTGTTGGAAGCCTCATGTACTTGACTCATGCTCGCCCCAACATTTCATTTGTAGTTTCCATTGTTTCACGCTTCATGACATAGTTACATGAGCTTCACTGGAACGTTGCCAAAAGCATTATGCACTACATATAGGGCACTCACAGGTACGAGATTCACTATGCAGCGAACACAAGTTCATATTTGATTGGATACATGGATTCAAATTGGGCTTGTGATCTTGATGATCACAAGTCTACCTTTGGCTACAATTTTCACCTTGGTTCCGATCCCATTTGTTGGTAGAGCAAGAAGCAACATGCCATGCTCTTTCTTCAACTGAGACTGAGTATCGAGGGGCTATTAATGTCATCACTAAGGCTATTTGGCTTTAGAATTTCCTCACTGAACTTGGCATCACTTTTCAAAAGCCATCAATCATCCACAGTGACAACCAAATCACCATCCAAATCTCGAAGAAGCCACTTCATCATCAATGGACCAAACACGACGA
Source organism: Picea mariana (assembly GCA_032191745.1). NCBI lineage: Eukaryota > Viridiplantae > Streptophyta > Pinopsida > Pinales > Pinaceae > Picea > Picea mariana. The sequence goes on along the minus strand of JASDQU010103497.1, from coordinate 212,323 downwards.
GATCAACATGCATTTTCTTAGGGCGCCGATTTAGGAGTATGTCATCACTTTGCATTATTGTCCATCAACAGAGCAGGTTTCAAACATTTTCACCAAACCCTTCATTGAGAGAAGGTATGTCCATCTTCGATCTCTCTTGGTGTGCGAGACATTTCCTCTAGGGGGTCACTTATCCCTTCTTGCTTCATCCTCTCACGGGGGGGAGTTTTTTCCCTCTGGTTTTTCTCCTTCCTTTTTTGTTTGAGGGGATCTTTTGTACATGGGTACCTAATCAAGCCTTGTAGTTGGGACTGATCTTTTCATCCTTGTTTACATTCCCCCTTGAGTTGTACTTAAGGGGGTGTGTTCGTGTGACTATGGTTCTTTAGCTATCTAGTTCTTTCTTAGCTAATTCTATGCTTTAGCTCTCTTCACAGGAGGTTAAGTTTACTTAGGGACTTTTTCACTTTATCCCATCTTGGTTGTGTTTTTAGTCTCTTGGGTGGTAAATTCTATATATACTCACCCATCTATCTCATATGAGCATCTCATTTTCATTGTATGCTTTTCATTCTCTTGAGTAGAATACAATTTATTCTTGCTCATTTCTGATTTCTAGATTTSCTTTCCTTCATTCATTTGCATTCTTGGGTGGATTTGCAGCCAAATCTTACACCCTCCATGGTTTTGAATCTATCCACATTATATGAGGGGTTAATAATTCACATGCAACCCCTCCCTACTATTGAATTCAATAAAAGTTGGATTTAATGCAACCCCTCTCTACCCCAAAATGACATTAATGTAATGAAATAAAAGTTCAAATGTTGCAATATTGATGTATAAACATGGATGAAATGACACCTAGGATGTAGACAAAACAACGTTTAGTCGAGCATTATTCCAAGTCAAAAGTTAATTCAGTCTCCAACCTCTCCATGATTATACTACATCTAGAAGCTTTGATAAAGCGACACTAATGAGTTTTTTTTAATATTTTATCCAAGTATGAGGCTAAAAATGACACAAAGGGTTTTTGTCAAAAATAATGTCTTAATAAATGTCATTTTTTGACCCAAAATGTAGTAGCATCTCCAAATAAACCCCGAGGTGGTGGTTGTTGACGCATGAATAGTAAATGAATCAAAGGATGGCACAATGGTTAATGAAAGCATCCTTTTAGTTCTTGAGCTATGATAAATGAGCATCACAGTTCCTAAAATGCCAGTTCCATTTTTCATTTAGGTTTTAGTTTCATAGATGAGATGATAGCTCTACCTACGTGTCTTAAGACCTTTTGATAGATTTTATTTAAACTTATGTATATCTTATTCACTTTCTCCACTTGCTTTAGTGATCCTTAGGGATACTCAATTTTTTGTTAAAATATATGATACCATCTTTGGTATGGCCTAGGTTGTTTCTTATGTTGTTTGTGAGGAACTATAAAGCTCGAGACAAAGTCTTGTTAAGGGAAGTTTGAAAGTTTGTTGTCTTCGAGTTTTTTGATAGTGACAATCCATATGATATTTTTCAAATGTTGTCAGCATATGCAGTATATAACTTATTTTCATCTCAAATAGAAATTACTCTTCTTCTTCTTCTTCTTCTTCTTTTTAGTAATTATTTAGTGTCTACTTTGGGCACATTATTAGAGTGAATATTTATAGAAAAATTATGCTAAAAAAATCAACCATTGACATGGAAAGATACAATTGTAAGGAAACGATACTAGTTCATTGTACAATAGTGCTTTGTTAGAGAAGCGTATGAGATGTTATGAAAATGATTGGATGTGAACTATAATGATAATTCACCCTTAACCACTCTTGTCTCCATGTGTCTCATGATCAAAGATGGAATTCTAGCAAGATAGTTAGAGTGAGGCACCACGCTACCATAAGAAGGAAGGAGAGAGTGGAGTTGTCGCTTGATTTTAGGGAAAAATCAAGAAATCCTAGGAAGAGGGAAAAGACAAGAGAGAGGGTCACTAGATTGCTCATGTTTTTACTCTTAATTAGTTATTTAGGGTTGTGGCTTAATTAGGTCACTTTGATCTACCATTTGATGCAATATAATAACACTAGATCTAGCATGAAAAAAATGTAGTAATGAAGTATCAAATTGTGACTAGAGTTCCTTTAGAAGGGTTAATACCTCCCTTACCCTAGTTGTGTTGGAAACTCCCATGAGGTAGCGGGGTTGAATCATCCAAGGTGTTTGAGGGGACTAAGCCAATAGAGACACCCTTGGACCAATCAACAAACCTTCAATAATAGAGCCAGATTAGCAACACGAGATCCCTATAGAGGTTTGTGAGATGACAAGTGCAAGTAACCCAAGAGTATGGAAGAAGTGCTCGGTAGATATAAATCAAGATTTGACTCCAGTTTGAGAGTGTAGTTGAAATATATTGAGAGGAGGAAAGGAGTTTCGAAGGGACTTTTTAAATAAGAGGAGCGATATAAATAAGAAAAGGAATGACCTAAAGGAGTAAGTGGACATTAGGTTAGTCATTGGAAAGATATATTTGTATGGTATACCATTATTTTTTACCATAAACCATGAGTTTGACAACACGCGTTATACATAATTTTCCTAAACATGCCCTCTATTTCATGAGACGAGACTTAGAGTCACTGTATGGCTTGAAATCCCATGGTTAGCTTGGCACCAAAATACCATGAAAGGTTTGACCAAGTAGGCCACTAATTAGGCAATTTGGAATGGATTTGGGTTGTTTAGGGAATGTAATGAGGTATCTTAACCAACCGTGTGTTGATTTTTCTATATGAGATAATATGAGATGATATATGATCGATATATTATTACAATGATGAGTGTTCCATATATAGAGGACATATGGTGACCATCCATGAAAGGATGCATCCCTTGGATAATAAATAACTACTTATTTATTATATATATTTATACCTTGTATTATAAATATCATGTCATATATATATATATATATATATATATATACCTTGTATTATAAATATCATGTCACACACACACACACATATGTATATATGGAAGAATGTCTCCCCGATGTCATCCAAAAATCAACACTCCCTCTCAACAAGGGAGACATTCTTCATAATACCAATGGTAGTTCGAATCATCTATCACAGTCTCTGCGATCAAGCAACATACAGCTACTCCAAGTGATCTGGTAGTCTCCATGACAATTAGCTAGTAGCATACAACAACTACAATGCCATCCAATAGAACACGACTGTGTCGATCCATAGTAATATACAATTATTGTCCAGTGGTACACAACCACTTCTAGTAGCACACAACTATTTTCCACTAACACACAGTCAATGCCAGTGGTACACAACCATTGTAGTAGCACACAACTACTGTCTAGAGACACACAGTTTCTGCCATAGTCTCACGACTATGCATGTGTCCCACAACTGTCACGCACTCATCAGAGTGTTACGTGACTACAAGGACCATTCTTCATGATCATGTCACCATCTGTGCCACAGGAGAATGTCAGTCCTAGACCATTTTCTGCAGAAAATGTCAGTCCATGATATATCAACAATCTGTCCAACCTGGACCATTCTCCACAGAGATAATTTAAGTCCAACAACACACTAACTATCCACAATGCAAGAATATCAACACTCCCTCTCAACCAAAGCAATAATCTCCACAAGCCCCAACTTGTCCCTTTGGACAAGGGATTCATCAGAATATTTGCTATTTTATCATTGGTGGAGATGTACTAGAGCTTCATTGCTCCCTTTTGTACCATGACACATATGTAGTTGATATCCACAAGACTTGAGCTAGCTCATCCTACAAGGGGTAGCCAGTCGCTTGGGGCTGATCAAGCTAAGACATCTTGAACCATATTTGACATATAGAGGTTTCCTCATGAAACCAATGTCTAAGACATATCGAGGTTCCCTCATGGAACCAATGTCTCACAAGACATATCGATGTTTCCTCGTTAAACCAATGTCTTGATTCCTTCATCTAACCATCTGAGGCATGTTAGGATGAAGTCCACATTCTCTCCTACTAGTCCATACAGGACCCTCCGGGGAGAATGTCTCATGATGCTACCTCAAACATCTCTAGGACACATCGAGGCTCCCTCATGGAACCAATGTCCCCCAAGACATATCGAGGTTTCCTCATGAAAACAATGTCTTGGTTTCTTCATCTTACCATCTGAGGCACGTTAGGATGAAGTCTACATTCCCCCCTACTAGTCCACACAGGACCCTATGGGGAGAATGTCTCACGATGTTGCCTCAAACATCTCTAGGACGCATCGAGGTTCCTGCATGGAACCAATGTCCCCCAAAACATATCAAGGTTTCCTCGTGAAACCAATGTCTTGGTTCCTTCATCTAACCATCTGAGGCATGTCAATATGAAGTCCACATTCCTCTCTTCCACCACATTCACTATGGGTGGCTTAAATCTCATAGAGTCTTCCACAGGTCCACAATTCGTATTGCCACACTACGTTCTCTTAGACGTTGTCTTTGTCATGTTTATAGCTTGTATGGATTCTCAAGCCAATGCCTTTCATGGATAGAGAGATTTTTGGAAAATATTTGTTGGTCTCACATAATCTGAATGTAACACACAAAAGTAAACATATAAATAGCATATATCACTCTTCAAACTGATACATGATCCATGCTCTTTAAAAAACATGATGGATCTAGGACTCCTCCTCTAATGGGGACACCTCTCTCTTACTTCAACTTGGCACAAATTATACTTGCAGCTTTCTCAATTTTGTTTCCTGGAACGAAAATGGGATCCCCATAGAGCTTGCGTATTATGACAACCTTCTTCTGGTGTGCCCAGAATAAAGGAGGCATTCTTCCTCGTCCTCCGCCCATTTGATTGTTGTGATTCTCAAGTGACCAACATCATAATTTTCGTTATTCTTTAGGTCATCCATTAATGGTGGCCATTGCATGCCCTCATTATATCAAAGTCAATAATAGGATTCCCATATTATTATCACTTCCATTGGTCGCTACTGCTTCCAGAATGCATTGGTTAGCAGTGAAGTGAGGTATTGGTATGTAAGGATATGTTCCATGCAACAACTCTAAAGCTCCTAGAAAATGGTACTTAGTGCTCTTATCATTGGACTCCAAATGGGCAAGGGAATTCACATTAGAGTGGCGTAGTGCATCGAAGAGATAGTAATCCACTCTCTCCATGGTAGAACTTGTGGGAGAAACCAACCCTCGCAACCTGCAAAGTATGACCTCCACTACATCTTGTGCTCCCTGCGACATTGCCTCTGCGCATGATGTCAAGAGATGTACAAGCCTCAAGCCTTTGTATTCTATATCATGAAGGGTTCCATGATCAACGTCGATAGAGGATGAACCTACCTTCTTTGTCACGACGACATTGTCAGAAAGAAGTTGATCCCGATTAGTTGGATGCTCATTGTCTATTGGGAATTGCAAGACAATGTCATCACTCTGATGACTCGATATTGGATCTTCCTCGATGTTGTTATTGTCAATTTCTTGCAATTCTGTTGGCATCGATGGGTTATTAACTGAGCAACCATCGTTGTTGTCGATGATTAAATCATCCCATGATCATTTTGCTGCATCCAAATCCACGTCCAATCATTCTAATGCTACAAAATTACTATACCAATCTACATGCAGCGGACTAGTGAATACATGATCCCAATCTAGTTCAGAAAACCATGATGTTCTAGTTCCAACTTCCATTTACCTAGGTCCTCCCCTGAGGGAGTCAAGCCTAGTCCTGTTATGATACCATGTTGATTTTTCTATATGATAATATGAGATGATATATGATCGATATATTATTACAATGATGAGTGTTCCATATATAGAGAACATATGGTGACCATTCATGAAAGGATGTGTCCCTTGGATAATAAATAACTACTTATTTATTATATATATTTATAACTTGTATTATAAATATCATGTCATATATATATATATATGGAAGAATGTCTTTCCGATGTTGTCCAAACATCAATACCATGGGCCAAATAAGGGGGCTCACATCTCAAGATAGAAGCCAAATGGCTAGAGAGTACCTCAAGAGGTCTAATATAGAAAAACTAATGACCAAATCCCAAGGGAGGGAGGAGGAAGGTAGTAAGATGCCCTACCCAAGCAATAGATCTCCCTAAGAAGTTGTATTTGTGAGATAAGGTAAGGGAACTCAAGGAAGGTGGTACAACAAAGAAGGATGATAAAGAGATATCGATGTCATCATTGGTCGGGTTATGCATGGATACGAGCCATAAGTAGGCCACATCTGAATAGCTATGGTGGGTAGGCATATATGAATACTTAAGTCCGAAATTTGTACACTTTATATTACCCCTCTTGCAAGAGATGTCATCTATAAAACGAGAATAATAGTGAGTTGCAAGGAAGTATATAAGGAAGCAAGGTGGTGTAAGACAAATAGAGAATAAATGCAACAACAATAGCAAAGATGATGCATGGGGAGGAGTTTACTAGACTGTGTGTAGCATAAGATAATGATCTATTTTTGATGGGTTACTTGTCACTGTCCTTGTCATCAATGTACTCGATGTTTGTATGAAACCCCATGCTCCAAGAATTAGTACAATGGGTAGAGCTATGACACACATGTGTGGGTAATATGCTATCAAGAATAAATAAGACAAAGAGAAACACAAGAACATAAATAAAGATATGCATGAAAAATAAAAACTGTCGAGATGGGGGAAAAATAAGTCTAACCACTATGAAAACAAAGTAATAGCTAAACTATGAAATGAGACATGCATAATCTAACTACCATGGAAGTGAAACAATAGTTGGAACATGAAATAATATAAGAGTAAGTCTAATTCCTATGTAGGCAATATCACAACTAGGTGATGAAAGTAAATGCTAAAATGGAATGACAGATGGAGTACGGTAAAGAGTGATACCTACACTTACCTAAACACAAGTGATGCAACGTAAAGAGACCATTTTGGGTGTGTCATGTGAGAGAAGAGAACTCACTTTGGCGTGCTAGCAAGCTATATGTGAGTAATGTGAAGGAAATAAAATGAAGTAAATGAAATGTAGAAAAGTAAAGATTATAGGAGTTAGAGATGTAATCATGTACTTAAGTAAGTATGGGTTCTCAATGCTAAGTGAACCATATACCTACAAACCAATGGTTTGGTACTTTCCCGAGTGGGGAGGGATGGTGACACCGACTCCTAGGGAAGGATAGGAAATGAGTGAAGGTGGATGTGAGAAGCAAAAGGAAGACGTGTGAGGAGAAAATGTAAACCCAAAGCTAGTACAAGGGAAAGAGGAAAGGAAAGGAGAAAACAAGAACACAAGAGGCGAGGAGAGAGGAAAGAGGGGATAATATAGGAAACTATGCCAAACAAGTCATGACATATGCAAGGGAGAGAAAGAAAGGCCAAGTGGCCTAGAAAGAGCCATCATATGGATAAGGAGAAGGATGATAATGCCTTCTTGAGAGAGGAAAGGAAAGAATAAGAGGCTTTTCCCCAATTAGAATGGGAGACTCAAGAGAAGGATTGGGTTGTGGATGAAGAGAGAAGGTAGGTGAAGGAAGTGGATCCTACGAATAAAAAGTTTCCAAAGCAGGGGAGCTCTGAGGAAGAGGGTCACTAGGTGATCAAGGAATGAAAGGAGGAGGAGGAGATATCGAGGCAACATTGGAAGCTAACCAATCATCATAGTGGCAGTGAACTAGAGAAGGCTTAGTATATATGTTTTAGGGGGTTATGTTAACACAACCTATGAAATAGGATATATTCTTGAGAGAATTCACATGCATATCCCCTAAAGCTTAGGTTGGGGAAAGAAACTCCTCAAACATCGTCAGTTTAGACTCAGGTTTAGGATTAGGAGGAGAAATGTTACGCTGAGATGATGTAACTTGTCTTAGAGAAGTGTCAAATTGAGAGTTAAAAGCTTGGATGAAGATAGTATATTGTAAAACTTGTAAGGAAAAGGATGATTCATTTGTTCTGTGAGTCTTGCGCTTACAATACTTGAACCACTTGTCTATACTAGGGAAAGGGTGATCATTTAAATCTTTGTGATATTTTGTATGAAAAATCATTTGAGGAGGTTAGGACTCACATATCTCACATCATTTGGATGAAGGTGCACAAGGTTGAGTGGAAGTAGAGCCTTCAGGTTCAACTTGGATTACCTATTGAGGAGGGCTTTAGTTTCCTTAAGTATTCTCTTTGTTCTAAAAAATATCTAAGGATCCACTCTTTAAGTTGTCACATGTAGGTAATGAGTTCTCATATGTCCTACATGAGCTAGTGGGGTGTATGTTTGCTTGGATAGAGGAAAGAGGTAAAGTTGTATGATAATAATGGTTTGGTGCAAGGGTTTGAATCATGCTGAGAAGAACTGTTGTGAATCCTCTATGGTTAACATTGTTGACATAGTATGGGGTAGAAAGGTTCTCTATGTTATAAGGTTGAGTAGGAATTGGTGTATGAATACTTGGATAGCTATCGTAAGTCATATTCATAACTCTCATTTGAATACTGTAAGATAGGTTAGACAAGTTTCGAGGATAGATCTGGTTGATTCCTATATGCAATGAACCAAAGAAAAGAGAGATAGAGGACATGCAAGAATATGAATCCACAGTCCAAGGAGGAAAGAGGTAAGGAAGGATGGGAGGAAGAAGCCCCACACTTGAAAGAGGGAAGGATTGATGAGAACTCCCCATACTTGAAAAAGTGTAAGGTTGATGAAGACTCCCCAACGAACTTGCCATAGAGTCACTGAAATATAGCATGACAATTAAAGTGAGGCACCGTGCTACCACAAGGAGAAAGGAGAGAGTGAAGTCACCATATAGTTTTAGGGAAAAACTAAAAATAACCTAGGAGAAGGAGGGAAGAGATAAGAGAGAGGATCACTAGATTAATTATGATTTTATTCTTAATTAGTTTTATAGAGTCATGGGTTCATTAGAGGACTTTGATTATGGTTCATAGCAAATATATTATAATAACAAATAACAAAGGAAGTCAAACTAACCTAGAGCATTCACCAATTTCCTTTGGTAAGATAATTAACCTGAGTGTTGGAAATGAAGGAGAGAAGAAATGGAAAGAAATCACTTGGAATAATGTTGGTACAGGCGTTGAAGCTACTTGGGTTAAAGATGAGAGTTGTGATAGGTCTCCAAATGAGTGTTCCACCTCCCAAACCAACCTACACACACAACTCAAACCTCTTATAAAATAGAGTTGTACTAGACCTTCGATGCAATGCAATATATAAGAGTAGATCTACCATACAAAAATATTGTTGCAATGAATGGTGATCAAAGTTCCATTAGAAGGGCTAATACCTCCCTTTTTCCTAGCTATGATGGAACCTCCCTTGAGGTAGTAGGGTTGGATTGTCTAAGGTGTTGGAGGGGACTAAGCCAATGGAGATGCTATAGGATAAATCAAGAAGCCTTCAAGGTTGGAGCCAAACTAACAAAAAGAGATCCCTATAGAGGTTATGGAGATTAGAGGTGCAAGAAACACAAGACAATTGAAGAGGATTTAGTTAGTTACATCAAGATTTGATGGCAATCTCATTGTGTACCTACATAGTAATGAAAGGAGGAAAGAATATTCGAACATTAGAGAAATTTTCGGGTCTGAAATGGGCCTCCTAAGAAAAATAATAAAATAAGAGTTATGAATTTTCAAATGGAAAGAAAAAAAAATGCTTCTTTTATTGTATTTTTTTACTTATCTCCTTATAGATTTACTCGAATTTCAAGAGTAAGCACTCGTTGGATGCAAAATCTAATTCATAAACAGACACATTTTTTCCATGCATTTCTAGTTTTTCTCATTGTGGGTCTTTCAAAAGTATGCAGAGTGGGTACTCAGATGTAGAATTTAATTCCATATCCAATGAGTGCCTACTCTTGAAATTTGAGTAAACCTATAAGGAGATAAGTTGAAAATACAATAAAAGAAGTAGTTTTTTTTTTCTTTCCCTCCAAAACTATTTACCCTTATGGTTGACATCATCGTCTTGAATCCTATTGGTTCTTTTAAAGTTGATGTTGATAGTGTTAAAATATTCGATGTGCTTGTTTTACCATAGACAATATCACTATTGTCACCCAACCATAGGAACATATCCACCCCCGAGCACCATAACCTTTGCTAGATAGAATGATTCCGGAAGCAGCACTAGAACCAACAGATAACCAAGAGAGCACACATTTCTCCAAAGACAGCTGACCAAGAAGAAAGTACCAAAGCCACAAAACAAGAACAATACTCAGTTGCAATTACCAAGAATACCACTAAGAATGTCACCAAGAATACCACCAAGAGATACTAGAAGGTAGGGTGCATATCTTAGGCTAGATAGCGCTAGAGAGAGACACCAAAAACCACCCTAGAAGATCCACCTTCCATCCTTGCAGCTGCAGCTTCAAACTTGTGCCATACTTGAGAGAGTGAGTGAGGTGAGTGTGTACAAATGAGCTGGATCATCTCTTATTTATAGTGGTTCTTGTCACTTGTCTGGGGCGACTTGTCCTTTTAGAAGATACTATTTTAATACTAATTATTTTATTGAGCCGACTTGTCTTCTAGGGTTTTTACACATTTGTTTAGGGTTTCTCTTGCTTCCAGAATATTCTATTCTAGCCAAACATTACACATGGAGTTTAATACCTCCCACAACTACCATAATATCAACACTCCCTCCTAGTTAGGGAGGTATTAATTGTAATGATCTCAAACACATTCATCCATTTCACATGGTATGGGCAAGGCTCACATAGTTTTGTAGACCATTCTATAGGTAACATCATCATAGCCATGTAGACTATCCCATGATCATGCAGATCAAGTCACGAGCATCATCATCACTATCCATCTATCTAGAAATCACCTCCAACACTACTGGTTGGCACACCAGCCTAGGAAACACCTTCAACACTACTGGTAATCTCCATGGCAATCCAGTAGTAGTACATAGTTACTACAATGTCATCCAATAGATCATAATAGTGTCAATCTATAGAAGTACACAACTACTATCCAATAGTACACGACCACTCCTAGCAGTGCACAACTACCAACTAGTGACATATAGTCACTATCAATGGAACACATCCACCAAAATAGTACACAGCTAATGTCCAGAGACACACGATCTCCACTGCAATCAACTAATAGCTACACAAGCTATCACCATGTAGTACAACAGTATCCTGGCATCAAATCACATCATCATCTGCATCATCTCTCGAGGCCATACTCCATCTGAGTAATCGAGCATGATGCTGAATAAGTCATGTGCTAGACTTAGCGCACTCAATAGAGTGTCTCGCATAAGTCACTCACTGAACAGAGTGATACAAGGACCATTCTTCTAATCCGGACATGCATCCTATAAGAATGACTATCCAAACAAATGTTGAATGTCCTAAATGGCTACAAGAACCATCCTCTCCATTGTATCATCTCTAAGTCATACTAGCATGATGTGATTGCATCATATCTAAGCTATACTAGCATGATGTGGAGTACCATCGACATCATCTATAAGTCATACTAGCATGATGCAAATGCATCATATCTAAGTTGTACTCACATGATGTAGATCAATGCCTCTGCATCATCTCTAAGTTGTATGATCATATCTAATTTGTACTAGCATGATGCTCTGCATCATATCTAAGCTGTAATAGCATGATCATATCTAGCATGATGCTCTGCATCATATCTAAGATGTAATAGCATGATCATATCTAGCATGATGCTCTGCATCATATCTAAGATGTACTAACATGATGTGACTCAGGCATAAGCATCGTCTCTAAGATGTACCAACATGATACCAATGCATCATATCTAAGTTTTACTAGCATGATGTGTCTCAGACATTTGTATCATATCTAAGTTGTCCTAGCATGATGCTGAAGCATCATATCTAAGTTTTACTAACATGATACACATCAACAATCTATCAACCTCGACCATTCTCCACAGGGAGAATGTTTGTCCATCAACACTCCCTCCCAACCGAGGAAGTCATCTCCTCCCTTTAAACCAAGGAAGAATCTCCATGAGTCCCAACTTGTCCCTTAAGTATGAAAAATTTATCTTGGACAGAGGCTTCGTCAAAATATCAATTGTCTTCTCATTGATGGAGATGTACTGGAGAATCTCTTCTCCCTTCTATACTTTATCAGAGAGAAAATAATACTTGATCTCAATGTGCTTCGACCTATCATGGAACATGGGGTTCTCTGAAAGATTCACACAACTTTGATTATCACAAAGTATCACAATCAAATCTAGCACCTGATCAAATAGTTTAAAAATCAATTTAAGGAGTCATACTGCTTCTGTACAAGCATCACAAGCTGAAATATATTCTTCTTATGTAGTGTTGAGTGCAATAGACTTTTGTTTCCTACTAGCCCATGATATCATAGCAGATCCCAAACTGAAACATACACCATAAGTATAATTTTTTTTATCTGCACTTCCTGCCCAAACTGAATCAGTAAATCCATGCAGTTGTGCATCATTGTTTGAGGAATATCTCAAACCATAGTTTAGCGTCCCACAAAGATATCTCAAAATATGCTTTGCAACTATCCAATGCTCATGTATAGGATCCACCTAGAACTCGCTCAAGGTGTTCATATCAAAGTAAATGTCTGGTCATGTATTCATCAAATATATCAATGATCCAACCCACTGCGAGTACAAGGACAAGTCTACTGGATTAGAATCAGATTCTCTCAACTTCCTCATATCTATCACCATGGGGGTTGCCATGGATTTTCAATCCATCATCCCAAACTTTTGAAGAATATTTACAACATACTTCCCTTGCCACAATAAGATTTCACCATGCTTTTGCTATACTTCTAGTCCCAAATAATAATGCATGAGACCAAGATCCTTAGTATCGAATTCAAAGGCTAACTTCCTCTTACACTGAAAAATGAGAGGCTTTGCAACTGCCAAAAACAAATCATCAATATATGGTAGCTAGATCATAGGTGCATCATTCACAACCTTGTAATAAGGATATGGATCAACATAGCTCTTGGAAAATCCAAGTCTCGTCAAGTAATTGTCAATTCATGCATATCAAGCTCTCGGAGCTAGCTTGAGTCCATACAAGGCCTTCTTTAATCTGCATACATGGGTACCTCTCAGGTGTACCTCAAAACCTTGAGGTTTATCTATGTATACTTCTTCCTCAATTACTCCATTGAGAAAGGCGGTCTTTACATCCATCTGATGTAAAATCCAACCCATGGATGTCGCGAGAGATATGATGGCTCTGATAGAGGTATATCTGGAAACTTTGTAAATTCTAACCTTGTACAATATCTACTGCAAACAGATATTCAGTAAAGGAACATAAAAGATACAATGGAAAATACAAACATTACACAGATATTTTTCCCCTGGAAACCCAAACCGGGAAAACCAACATATTCTATATTCATTCATTGTGTTACAATGTTTACAATACAAAATACATATATGAGCCAGCGGCATCCAAAACCCTAACCCAATGACCTGGATTGGTCCAAAACCCTAATTCCTTAACTGGAAATAGAAAACCATCGGCAAAGAAACCATGTGTCGAAAAACCACCTAAATATAATGCGGTCTCGATCTAGAAAAAAACATTTTGGGGACGCTGCCCCCCAACCCCCGCGCTGGGGGCTCCGCCCCCCTGCACCCCCCCTCTAACCCCCTTGCACATACGCACAGACACTTCTACTCATGCAAAGAATATAACACATACCCAACATTCTCCCACTTGTTGTTTTCTTTGCATACAGGGGGTTACAGGGTTACATAGTCAACAATCCAGGGTAGCAATGCCCATGGATCCTCTACACCAAGAGAACTTGTCAATGCTTACAAATTTTGTTAATGAGTCTACAACATTCTTCAAAGTGTCCACCTTCATCATTGATACTTTCTTTTCTTTAATCATGTCTCTCACAAAGTGATATTGAACATCAATGTGCTTTGTCTTTAAATGATAAGCAGGGTTCTTCGCCAGAAAAATTGCACTCTGACTGTCACACTCTATCCTTACATCTTTTTGTACCAACCCAATACCTGAACACAATCTTTGTAACTATATTGCTTCCTTACTTGCATGAGTGGCTGCCATGTATTCAACTTTTGTAGTTGAAAGTGCCATTACAACCTGTCTTTTGCTCATCCAACTTATTGCTCCTCCAAATAGGTTAAACACATACCCACTTGTAGATATTCTACGATCCAGATCTCCAGCCCAGTCTGCATCAACAAATCTATGTATATCCACCACTCTGTCCAATCCTAGTCTTCCTTCGTAGCACAATTCATAGCTAGCAGTGCCACGCAAATACCTGAAAACCCTTTTTACTGCTGTCCAATGCTCCTTCCCTGGTTTTGACATATACCTGCTCAAAACTCCCACTAGATGTGCAATGTTCGGTCTAGTATAGACCATTGCATACATCAAACTCCCAATTGCACTCGCATATGGAACATGAGACATGTCCTCCTCTTCTTCATGTGTCTTGGGACACTGATCCAAAGATAACTTTACACCAACAGGAATAGGAACCTTGACTGGTTTACATTCCTGCATATTAAACCTCTGCAATATTGTCTCAACATATTTTCTCTGATTTAACCAAAGTTTCCTCCTTTTCCGATCTCTTTTAATTTCCATGCCCAAAATGAAATTTGAAGCACTGAGATCCTTCATGTCAAATTTGGAGGACAACTGAGTTTTCACATCCTGGATAATCTCCTTGTTGTTTCCTATCAGCAGCATGTCATCCACATATAAGACCAAATAAATCAAATGATCACCAATTAATTTAAAATACACACAATGATCTTCTTTGCTTCTTGTGAAGCCAAGTCCCAACATATAAGTATCAAATTTTTGATACCACATTCTTGGTGAATGTTTTAAACCATACAGGGACTTTTTCAGCTTGCATACCAGCTCCTTCTTTCCCTTCACAACATAACCTTCTGGTTGCTTCATATAGATTTCTTCTTCTAGATCCCCATGCAGGAATGTTATCTTCACATCCAATTGTTCTATTTCAAAATCAAATGCAGTAGTAACAGACAACATAAATCTTATGGAGGTTAACTTGGCAACAGGAGAAAAAATCTCACCAAAATCAATTCCCTCAACTTGGGAATAACCCTTTTCTAATAACCGAGCTTTGTATTTCTCCACTTTTCCTTCTGCATTTAAGTTATATTTAAATACCCATTTTCTGCCAATGGGATTTCTTCCAGTTGGCAACTCCACTAGATCCCAAGCCTCATTCTTATTAAAAGATGCCATTTCTTCGTCCATGGCCCTTTTCCAGAGATTTCCATCCTTTGAATCCATTGCCTCCCTGACAGTTCTAGGATCATCATTAGTAATAGACAAAGCAAAATTTGAACGGAAATTAGATGGACTATACCTTTCCGATAGCCTTCTTTCTTGATCCAATCTCCTCATACTGGAGTATGCAGATCTTCTTCTTCTTATTCATGTTCTTCTGTAGAGTCTGATTCATCATCCTTTAAATCAAGTTCTATCTTCTCTGGTTCTTCCTTACTTGGTAAGGCTTCCTGTTTAACAACATCCTTCATTTCTCTAAATACCACATCTCGGCTATACACTACCTTCTTAGTTTCTGGGTTCCAAAGATTATAACCTTTGAGACCATCTTTATATCCAATAAAGATACACTTTTCAGCCTTCTTATCCAGCTTACTCATGTTTTCCTTTGGAACATGAACATATGCATCACAGCCAAAAACCTTGAGATGTGTGAGAGAAGGTTCCTTACCAGTCCATACCTATTGTGGAGTCTTGTCGTCCAACGCTGATGAGGGTGATCTGTTGACCAGGTAACATGCAGTACCCACTGCCTCTGCCCAGAATTCTTTCTCTAACTCGACACCACTGAGCATGCACCTTGATTTTTCCATCAACGTCCTGTTCATCCTTTCTGCAACTCCATTCTGCTGAGGTGTATATGGAGTAGTCTTCTTCCTTGCTATACCACACTTCTTACAAAATTCTTCAAATTCATTTCCGCAGAACTCTCCGCCATTATCTGTCCTCAACAACTTAATTCTTTTCTCTGTAAACCTGTCAAAGACTTAAAATTTCTTCCTGAGGAAATATATCCAAGTCTTCCTTGAGAATTCATTTATAAATGAGACATAGTACACAGATTTTCCCAATGATGGGACCGACACAGGTCCAAAAACATCACAGTGAAGTAGCTGTAAAATTCCTTCTGCCCTCATTGCACCATCAGGGAATCTTACCCGATTTTGCTTCCCATATAGACAATGTTCATAGAAATCAAAATCTAGAGAGAAGTTAGACATACCTTCTGTTGGCGACGGAAGTCACTCCTGGATTGCTTGCAGGAGCAGAGCCCGACGCCCATCAGTTTATGTCACAGTTTTTGTATGGAAGAGGTGATCGAATGGAAGTAAACTTAGACGATATTGTTTCGCCTCCGAAAATAGGCCCGACACGCATGGGTGGGTGAGGTCTTGGACATACTTCAGACAGTGAGTTGTAGTAAGGGTGAGTAGGGGGGAAGACTTATATTAGAGAGATGCAAAGGTCTGTTGTCAACATCAGGTTTCTAGCAGACTGTAGGAGAATGCATTTAAACGCGAGATCATCTTACATTCAAACGTAGAAAACTAGGGAATACAATAGTGTCACAATAAAACCTTTATCATAACGCAACTGCAATAATTCATGTGAATCAGTTAATCATGAAATCCCTCAGTATGAGATGAAAACTAGATGAAACAGGGAAACTGTCTTTCATAAAACTAGAAATCTTACGTACAGATACATAACCAGAAAACTAGAGTGTCTGTTAAAACATTACAATCGGGAGCCTTGCTCTACCATCGATAGATTACAAAATACAAAGACTGAGTCTATATACTCAGCAAAATTCGCCTATCAGAGGCATGTTCAGTCATCCAAGGCGTGGTGTCCCTTCAGTCGAATTCAGACGGATAACTTTCGTCAGACGCCACCTTAACTGCACATGGCTCCTGTAGGGGATATAGTTGCAACATTAAAGGCCAACATGGCGTGCGCAGAATTTCTATGGTCAGATGAGGACCAGCCATGACCCTTTGGAGAAAATCAGTGTATAGGACCATCTCGGGTAGACTGTCTGCCGGAACCCCCATTCCTTACATTCAATAAGTGAGATGAGGTTTCAACTACCTTTATTCAGCTTCATTTAATTCTTTAGCGAGGACCAGAATCGAAGTCGGGCTGAACTGGTCTTGGAGGATGCGGTATTCCCTTCTGGGGCAAAACCCGACGCTTTGGCACCTTTGCATAACTCTCTTCCTTTCTCAAGTGACCGCGGGCTGTGGCCCTGCGCTTACTCCCAAAGGTGCTTTCGGCGTTCGCGGATATGAAGGGGTTGATCCTTGCTTCTTGAAATCGCGATGAGCGAAACACCGAGATGGCTCAGTTTGCCACTAGGTGTCCCCTTTGGATGGATGGATGAAAATGTTTCGTGATACCGCGGGCCCCACTTTCGGTGCTTTCGACGCTATTGGGGTTCGGGGTTTCGATATGTGGAACAACATGAAACTCTCACCCCTCGAACTTTCGAATGCCGAAACACCGACGCGACTAGATCTCGCGCCACGCGTCCTCTGGATGGATGGCTGCTATTCTCCCCTGCACACTATGGGCGCGATCTATTGTGTTAACTTCAGCGCAACTTCCTTATTCGTGATTTCCCGCCAACCGTTGATATGCTCATATGGATGGATGGATCCGGACCGTTGACACTATAATCCTGCCCACTCGCTTGATTTTAAGTCTGAAAAGGATTTTTTCCGTGCGTTGCGCCTGGGCGCTCCTCGTGCAACCTACAGACCTGGATATCCCGATGCCGAAGATAAGAATTGTCGCTAACATATAGGCTCCATGGGGGATAGAGTCATCCCTGTGATGCTCTAAGAACTCATTCTGCAGTTTCAGTGCCTTGCTATTGGGCTATGGAGTCATTTACTAAGACGAAAATATACAAACAGAAAATGAACAAAGAACTAATGGACAATATTTACAAACAAAGGAGTCATCTAAGGCTCAAACAAAACATTTCTTCAGAAAATGCCCATTCACTGGGCTGTTGAAAACCTCTTCACCCTCCAGATCATGCAACTGGTACGTGTTGTTTGAGAAGACCTCAGAGATTTTGAAGGGGCCGATCCAAAGGGCATCAAACTTGCTATGTTTTCCCTTATCCTGTCTGGGTGCATCCCACTTAAGTACCAAATCCCCGATCTCGAACTCCTTCTTCCTAACCTTCTCGTCAAAAGCTTGTTTGACCCTTTGCTGATGACTATGAGCGGTGTCCCTCACCTATTCCATGATCTGTTGTACTTCTACTATCTGATGAATCCTTTTGATCATATGATCCGGCTCTCCCTCATAATCTTGAAAGAACTTCACCACAGGTAAGGCAAGCTGAGTGGGAAAAACCGCCTCTGCTCCGTAAACCAGCTGAAAAGGCAAGGTGCCCAGAAATTTCTTCGTTGTCACTCGATCAGCCCATAAAACAAATTTCAACTTCGACTCCCAGGCCCTTTTGTTGTCCTCCAATAGTCTTTTGATGATCCTTATCAGGCCCTTGTTGGAGGATTCAGCTAAACCATTTCCCTGGGGATAGTAGGGGGTGGAGTGAATTAGCGAGATTTGGAACTGCTCACAGAACTTAATGAGAGGTTCAGATTTGAAAGAAGCAGCATTATCCGTTACGATCCTGCTGGGACAACCAAATCTGGCTATGATATCCTCCAGGAAGCTGATAATTACTTTGTGGGATGTACTTCTGGTAGGAACAACTTCTATCCATTTGGTGAAATAATCTGTTGCAGTCAGGATCCATCTGTGCTGGCCACTTGAGGGAGGATGAATCTCCCCGATAAAGTCTAGCCCCCACTGTTGAAAATGTGCTGAAGCTATCACAGGCTTCAGTGATAGTGGCCCAAGATGCTGTTTCCCTGAGAACTTTTGGCATTTGATGCAGGCCCTAATTTCTCTGCTGACATCAACGAATAAAGTGGGCCAGTAATACCCAGCCCTGAGGATTTTGTGAGCTGTGGTCTTCCAGAAATGATGCCCCCCACAAAGGCCTCTGTGGAAATCAAACATGACTTTCTGGGATTCTAGTGGGTTCATACATCTTAGCAGTACTCCTAGGGGGTCTCTCCAGTATAAGACTTGCCCAATGAGGCAATATCTGACTGCCTTGAGCTTTAAAGCTCTTGCCTTACCTTTACACATTCCATTCGAGAACTTAAACTCCCGCAGAAAGTACAAAATGTCACGATACCAGGCACACTCTGCCAGCAATACGCCTTCTTGAGAGCGTTGACTGGGCAACTCAACTTGCTGAATTCGCGAGCAGGTATTGATGAAACTAACGCCCAGGGCTTCGTAATTGGATTCAACCAGTAGCTTGGCTAAACCTTGCCCCTTAACCAACTTGGTGGGATTTATCTCCAAGTCAAATTCCAGGATTCTAGCGATCCATCTGCCTCTTCTCCCATCTATATCAGGCTGTATAAGGATGTCCTTCACAGAAGTCGAAGGAATGTATGCGGTTAGCCTTGAGTGCAGGACATAGACTCTGAAAGCTTTGAGAGCTTTCACTAAGGCATAGGCCTGTTTCTCCATGATTTCATACCTGATCTCTGCATCTCTTAATGCCCTACTGAAGAAGGCAATGGGTTTCTTTCACCCTTCCTTATTTTTCTGCAACAAGACTGCCACTATTGTATCAAAAGAAGCAAAAGAGAAAATTAGGAACTCTTTGGAATAGTCAGGGCTGATCAACATAGGTTCCTCCGTCAACGCCCTTTTTATTTGGTAAAATATTCCTTGGGTTTAGCAGTCCATTTTACTTCATTTCCTTTCCTGAGCATGGTTGTGATATGTTTCACCAACTCAGCAAAATTTGAGATGAATCTCCTCAAGAAATTGATCTTTCCCAGAAAGGCCTGAACTTCTTTCTTGGATCTAGGAAGTGACAGGGTTTGAATCGCCTCTACCCCGCTAGGATCAATTCTCACTCCCTCTGCTGATATTATATGGCCTAATAACTTCCCCTCCTTCATAGCAAACAAAGATTTCTTGGGGTTTAGGGATAGGCCAAACCTCCGACACTTCAGGAAAACTTTCCTCAAGTGGCGGCGATGCTCCTTGTCTGACCTAGAGAAGACCATGATGTCATCTAGATAGATTACCACAAACTGGTCCTTCTCCCCGATGAAGGCTATATCCATAGCTCGTTGGAATGTTGCTCCCGCATTCATCAATCCAAAAGTCATTTTGGCATACATGAATGTACCCCAAGGAGTGGTGAAGGTTGTTTTTTCTCTCTCCTCGGGCATGACTGATATCTGATTATACCCAGAAAAACCATCAATCATGGATATCCTAGAGGCACCCGTTACCCTTTGCAATATGTGTTCCATGTTGGGCAGGGGATAATTATCTTTCCTTGAGCTCCTGTTCAGGTTCCTGAAATCAACACAGAGTCTGATTTCTCCACTTTTCTTCCTTACTGGGACCAAATTGGCCACCCATTCGGAATATCTCAAGGGGACAATAATTTGGGAATCTAACAATTTCTTCACTTCTTTCTCCATGACAGGTAGAAACATGGGATTTATCTGTCTCGACTTCTGTCTGAACGGTTTAGCCTCTTCCTTTAGTGGGATCTTGTGCTCAATGACAGATGTGTCATAAGTCTTGAGGTCTTCGTATGTCCATGCAAACCATCAACAAACTCTTTTAGCAACTCAGTATATTCGACCTTCTGTTCTTTGGTCAAACTGCTTGATAATTTGACAAACCTGGGCTCCTCCTATGTGCCAATGTTGCATTCGGTTGTATCAGCATATTCATTTGAAACCTTACCCTTTACGGCCACATCATTCCCATCGAACATTCTTTCCAAGGGGACCATTCCTCTCAAAATGTGATTGCTGGGCAGCTGAATAATCTGGTGATTAGCAATTTTATTTAAAAACACCTCAGGGCAAGGGTTACCTTCCGGGTCGGGATCCTGATCAATGTGCAGTGCAGAAAATTCATCAACAGATTGGAGAAATTTTTTGATTTCCAGGTCATCTTCAAATACCTTCCAATGCTTGACGTTGTCCGGTACAGAGGGCCTATATCTTATTTCGACGTCATATTTGACCCTAGGCGGTAGAGGAACTTTGAAAAAACTAGCTGAGACAACTAAAGAATCGGCTGAAGTATTCTCCCCCCTCAGAATGAAACAAATGTTAAAGGCCAAGAAGAAATTGTCAATCAGGTCCCATACCTCATTTCTGTAATTCCTGAGCCTGGGATTTTTAGCACGATAAGCATTTCTGACTTGCTGGATAATCAAATCAGCATCTCCAAATATTGCTATTTCTTTAATTCCCATTTCCTTTGCGGCCCTCATACCCAGAACAAGAGCTTCCTACTCTGCCACATTATTGGTGATTTCAAATTCCAGCTTGTATGACAGGGATATGGCCTCTTGACAAGGTGATATGAAAACTACCCCAGCACCAGCACTAGCACCTTCGCTAGAAGAAGCTCTGTCGAAAAACATCTTCCACACGGAAGGGGTTGGAGGGGGAATCGGATAATCAAGACTGAGCTGCTTTCTGACTTGAAAAGGGTCTTCGGGAGCATCAGTGAGCTGCAATAAACTAGACCCCAGGTCGGTGTCAAGTGCAAAGATGGGGTGATTGGTGGGATTTTCTTCATCACTAACAATGTAGGCCAACTGAGCTTCTCTATATAACCTCCTTTGTTCCCCTCCAAAGACTGGAATGGTGGAATATGTGAGATCCATCTGCAATGTTCCCCCAAGATTTTTAATCCAAGATCTAGACAACAGCATGCCAAATTTGGGGGGAACGTCAGCTACCACAATATCCATGACCACATTCTTCATGGGCAGCTGAAACAAAGAAACCACCAGGTCTTTGATGACTCCTAGACACTGCACTCTTCTCGAATCGAAAGAGTACAAATCATGATAAGTTTTTGTCACCTCCAGTCCCAATTCTTCCATAACTATTTTGGGCATAAGGTTATGGGAAGCCCCTGAATCCATGAGACAGTTGTGCAGCACTTTATCATGCATATTCAGGGATGTGTAGAAGGGAGGAGATGAATCATCTCTATCTTCTACCATGGTCCCTAGGACAACTGCCGACTTTTCATCTTGAAGGTTCACTGAGTTAGAGGGAGGCTGGGGGGACTCAGATTGTAGCAACTTGGAGAGGGACCTTTTGAAATCTTCATTTTTAACTAGTTCTGATAGGGGTACAGGGATTCTAATCTTCTGAATTTCATGCTCGAAATTGAAGGAAGGAATAGGCTTAGGAGCTTCCCTTACCTCAGTGACAGGTTCCTTGGTTGCTGGTGAAGCACTCTGAGTTTTCTTTTCTTTAGTAGTGATTGTTGCAGCTTTAGTAGACCCTTCTGTTATGAGGGGCTGATCTTGGTTGTCAAAGTCTCCCTCTTTCTTTCTTGACCTGAGGTTGTATCTGTTAGAGGCACGACCGGCCCTTTCTCCCTTATCTAACTCATGGATTTGAACGTTCATCAGGGATTTCTCATATGCAGACTGAGTCAAATGAGGAAAAGGAGGAGCTTCTTCAACACAATGAATTTCGGAGTCGAACTCGTCTATCTCTCCCCCTCCCTCATGAGTAACCAGGTTATGTTGGAGAGGGGTTTGAATCCTTTGATCTTCTCTGTCTTTTTCCCTTTGTTCCATTGGGAAGGCCCGTGGTCCATTGTTATCAGGTCTCCTGAAACCTCTACCATCAACATTCTGGGGATTTTTGTACATGGGCTTCCCTTCTAACTCCCACCTATCCATTCTAGCAGAAAGTGACTTTAGTATTCTAGTTGTCTCATCTGTCTGAAGGGGCAGGGGAGAGGAGCTGGATGAGGAAGCTTCATGCCTCTGTCTGGATATGTTTCTACCAGCAGTGCTCCTGAGTCGGTCAACAACCAATATATTATATTCTACCTCCACGGTTGCATCTTGCATATGGGCCAGAGTAGTGGCTCTTCTTTCCCTGAGCAGGAGGCAGAAATCAGGATCAAAAGCGCTGGCATAAGTGATCTTTGCAGAGGCTTCTGAGGGTTTGATCTCAGCAGGGATTTTATTGTACATTTTATTGAATCTCTTGGAGAAGTCAGAGACAGACTCTCCTTATTTTCTCTTCAAAGACCCAAACTCTGTCATGTAATACATGAAGTCCTTTTTATCTCCCCACTATATCAAAAGGCATTATCTAAAGCTTCGATCCCATCAATAGATCCAGGAAGTAGGGCTTTGAACCATTTTCTAGCCTCACCTTGAAGGCTATGGACAAAAAGCCTCATCCATACATCTGCATGCATGATGACATTATCATCTGTGAAACGGTAAAAGGCTTCTAGGTGTTCTTCTGCAGTTATGTCCCCCTCACCTATAAACTTGGGCAGCTGCTTGAAGTAACCATCTGCTGGGAGGGCGTTGAGAGGCTGCGGTAGCACGAGAGGAGCATACCTAGTGGCTATAATGGCCTCCATTCTGGTCATAGGGGGATTTTCTCCTGCCATAGGGATATTAGGTGGAGGAGAAATCGGAGGAGAAGGAGTTCGCGAAGGGGATACTGGGAATGAGTCTCGAAGTGGAGTGGGAAACAAGAGGGGATTTAAGGAGAAGGCTAGCGAGCTCAAGTCAGCAGGTGCTCCTCTTTGCACAGGAGTAGTAACGGTAGCAAGAGGTGGAGCAGTAAAGATAAGAGTGGGGAAATTTTCTGCAGTCCTATGCCTACGCCAAGGTATAGCCTCAGAGGAGAGGGGAGTGACAAGGATTTCTCCCTCCAGTCCTAGACCGGGGGGGGAATTCAGCAGGAACACTCCCAAAATTTAGGAAACGGGAAACCCCTGAAGGAGGTCTAATAAGAAACTGAGGAGGAGAGAATGGAGTTCCTACAGAAGGAGATGGCGGATTACCTGGTTCGGTGGTGGGAGCTTCTTCTTCGGAGGCCTTTCCTTTTCTAAGAACCACCTCTAGATCAGTTTCAAGTGTAGCTAGAGGTAATTGTGGATGAGACCACGTGTGTCTGCCTCTGAAAGCCACAATTAATAGAGCAATTTCTCCCCAACGGAGTCGTAACAATGGAGTCGCCAGGTGCACAGTAGCAATCTTCAAAGGCTCTGATACCTAATGCACCTTCGAAATCAGAGGTTCAATGTCGTTCAATCCCGGGGGAAATTTTCAACTTCGTCCCCGGCAACGGCGCCAGGAATGTTGGCGACGGAAGTCACTCCTCGATTGCCTGCAGGAGAAGAGCCCGACGCCCATCAGTTTATGTCACGGTTTGTGTATGGAAGAGGTGATTGAATGGAAGTAAACTCGGACGATATTGTTTCGCCTCCGAAACTAGGCCCGACATGCATGGGTAGGTGAGGTCTTGGACATACTTCAGACAGTGAGTTGTAGTAAGGGTGAGTAGGGGGGAAGACTTATATTAGAGAGATGCAAAGGTTTGTTGTCAACATCAGGTTTCTAGTAGACTGTAGGAGAATGCATTTAAACGCGAGATCATCTTACATTCAAACGCAGAAAACCAGGGAATACAATAGTGTCACAATAAAACCTTTATCATAACGCAACCGCAATAATTCATGTGAATCAGTCAATCATGAACTCCCTCAGTATGAGATGAAAACTAGATGAAACAGGGAAACTATCTTTCATAAAACCAGAAATATTACATACAGATACATAACCAGAAAACGAGAGCGTCTGTTAAAACATTACAATCGGGAGCCTTGCTCTACCATCGATAGATTACAAAATACAAAGACTGAGTCTATATACTCAGCAAAATTCGCCTATCAGAGGCATGTTCAGTCATCCAAGGCATGGTGTCCCTTTAGCCGAATTCAGACAGATAAATTTCGTCATACGCCGCCTTAACTGCGCATGGATCCTGCAGGGGAGATAGTTGCAACATTAAAGGCCAACATGGCATGCACATACTTTCTTTGGTCAGATGAGGACCAGCCATGACCCTTTGGAGAAAATCAGTGTATAGGACCGTCTCGGGCATACTGTCTATTGGAACCCCCATTCCTTATGCTGAGGTTTCAACTACCTCTGTTCAGCTTCATTTAATTCTTTAGCGAGGACCAGAATCGAAGTCGGGCTGAACTGGTCTTGGAGGATGCGGTTTTCCCTTCTGGGGCAAAACCTGACGCTTTGGCACCTTTACATAACTCTCTTCCTTTCTCAAGTGACCGCGGGCTGTGGCCCTGCGCTTACTCCCAAAGGTGCTTTCGGCGTTCGCGGATATGAAGGGGTTGATCCTTGCTTCTTGAAATCGCGATGAGCAAAACGTCGAGATGGCTCAGTTTTCCGCCAGGTGTCCCCTTTGGATGGACGGCTGAAAATGTTTCGTGATACCGCGGGCCCCACTTTCGGCGCTTTCGACGCTATCGGGGTTCGGGGTTTCGAGATGTGGAACAACATGAAACTCTCACCCCTCGAACTTCTGAACGCTGAAACGTCGATGCGACTAGATCTCGCGCCACACGTTCTCTGGATGGATGGCTGCTATTCTCCCCTGCACACTATGGACACGATCTATTATGTTAACTTCGGCGCAACTTCCTTATTCACGATTTCCCACCAACCGTTGATCTGCTCATATGGATGGATCCGGACCATTGACACTATAATCCTACCCACTCGCTTGATTTCAAGTCTGAAAAGGATTTTTTTCGTGCGCTGCACCTGGGTGCTCCTCGTGCAACCTACAGACCTGGATATCCCGATGCCGAAGACAAGAATTGTCACTAACACCTTCAAACATACCTTTACCGTGTAGTATTCGAAGACCCTTCTCTCCGATATGCCCCAGTCTTTGATGCCACAACATAACCTTTTCTCTAGAGACTGTAGGAGTTATTTCTTCTTCAACTCCAATATCAGGAACAATGGAACTATTACACCCATCACTAATAATGATTCATTGCAGCTTATACAGAGTTCCAAACCAAACTCCCCTCAACAACACCATTGCTCCTCGAACCATCCTGCAGGTTTCCTTTTCAAATATTGTTTTTACCCCTGCATCATCCATTTTTCTTACAAAAATCAAATTTCTGGCTAAACCTGGGATGTGCAGAACACCAGGCAATGTTCTTATCTTTCCATTTATGAGCCTCAACTTGACCCTTCCTCTTCCTATGATTCTTCTTGTCAAATCATTACCTAAGAAAACATTACCTCCATCATACCTTTCATATTCGCAGAACCACTCCTTGTGGGGAGTCATATGAAAGGATGCACCAGAGTCAACCAACCATGACTCATGATCTGCATGTATGCTTGAAGAGGCCAAGTACACATCCCCTCCTTCTTCCTTAGAGGTCTTTTCTTCTGTAGAAGAAGATTCTTCAGATCCCTTCTTTTTCTCAACTTTGGATCTACACTTCTTCTTGTAGTGCCCTTCTTTTCCACATCTCCAACATACCCTTACAAACTTTTCGGGAGATTTAGATCTACCCTTAGAATTAGATCTCCCACTTGAGAAATTAGATCTATTTATTTCCTGGGAATGTCCTCTTGCAATTAATGCATCTATGTTATGTCCTTCCATATTATTATGTCTCGTCTCTTCCAACAACAAGGATGAGACCACTTCTTCAAACTTCAAGGAAGTTGTATTACTACCTATGGCCACAACCAGACTATCCCATGAGTCTGATAAAGAACACAACAAACATATACATTTATCTTCATCTGAAATTTTAATCTCAACAAATAATAACCGACTTACCACAGTATTGAAGGCGTTCAAATGCTCTGCCACCGAGTCTCCATCTCTCATCCTCAGGTTATACAACTTCTTTCTCAGGAATAGTTTATTTACCAGGGAATTAGACTGATACAACTTCCCCAAATTTTCCCATAAATCCTTGGCTGTAGGTTCCTCTGACACATTCAGTAATACTGAATCGGATAGACACAGTCAGATTGTTCTCTTTGCCTTCCGATCCAACTTTTTCCAGTCATCTGCAGAAGTTCTTGTAGGTGCAGTACCTAGATCTACCGCGATCCACTGATCTCTGTCCACCAACAGATCTTCCATCTTGAGCTTCCACAACTCAAAACTTTTTCCATTAAACTTCTAGATCTCCATCTTTGAATTGCTTGCCATTTCTTTTCACCTAAAAAACAATACCGCATATCTTCCATTGTAACAAGGCTTATCACCGTCCCGAGCCAAACCCTTGACCACAAAGGCATCCCCCTGAAGCCAATAAAGCTCTGATACCAAATGTAAATTCTAACCTTGTACAATATCTAATGCAAACAAATATTCAGTAAAGGAATAGAAAAGATACAATGGAAAATACAAACATTACACAGAGATTTTTCCCCTGGAAACCCAAACCGGGAAAACCAACATATTCTATATTCATTCATTGTGTTACAATGTTTACAATAAAAAATACATATAGGAGCCAACGACATCCAAAACCCTAACCCAATGACCTGGATTAGTCCAAAACCCTAATTCCTTAATCGAAAATAGAAAACCATCGACAAAGAAATCATGTGCCGAAAAACCACCTAAATATAATGTGGTTCCAAAAATGCGGTCTCGATCTAGAAAAAAAAATTCCGGGGTGTTTCCCTCAAACCCCTGCGCACCCGACACATACGCTGAGACACTACTACTCGTGTAAAGAATATAACACATACCCAACAAACTTGAGCAAACGTCTCATCATAGTCTTCTCCCTCATTTTGGGAGAACCCTCTAGCCACGAATCTCGCCTAGTATTTATCAATACTCCCATCTATTGCATGCTTTATCTTGTAAACCCATTTTGAAGTTACCGCCGACTTTCCTTCAGGTCTAGGCACAATTTCCCATACATCATTTTTCATGATAGATTGATATTCTTCCATCATAGCTTCCTTCCGTTCTTTCTTCTTGACTAACAACCAAAGATCCTCAAGTGTTCAACACTTGGCTTCTTTTCCAGAGAAAGCTTCTTTTGGAGTCATGTTCTTCAATATACGATGAGGACTTCTATTCTGAACATATACGACTATCATAGTTGTTTCTCCCCATAGAAACATCAATAGATTCTGGTCATTCATTATTTCCTTAAAATATTCTTCAATGGAACGGTTCTTTCTTTCTGCTACACCATTCTGTTGAGGATTATGTGGGACAATTAGCTCCCTCCTAATCCCTGCTACTTTACAAAAGACAACGAGCTTCTTGGAGATGTACTCTCCTTCATTATCGAACCTCAATATATTTATCTTCCGCTTAGTGAGGAGGTTGATATTGGTTCACACACATCTAAGTGAACAATATCCAAAACTCTTTTTCCTTTACATGCTTCTTTTATAATTGGTACTTGGTGAGATTACCTGCCTCACCACTTGATGGAGTCATCTTCTCCATGTTTTCAACTGTCACTGTGGCTCCTTCTGAGAGCTATCGACCGTGACCTGGCCAGAACAAGAACAATAAGATAAAAGGTATTTCCAATAACATTTTCATAAGAACATATCTATGGTAACAAGGATCATAGAATTACCAAGGTGACCTGCCTGGGAACAAGAAATATCTCCTAGAGGAGATGCTAGATCATTTTGCAAACAAGTGCAATAAACATCTATATCAGTGGTACTTACATACAACCAAGTATGCCTAGCAGTAATAGAACCTTTCAAAGATTGTTGTCTCAACTATAGTATTTACTTGTACTATAACAACTATCAAACTTGAATTGTGCAAATTGAAACTTAACAATTTGATCAATCAAACCTAGAACCTGGAGCCTCAACAACTTTTTCCTCTGAATGTATTGAACCCAAGATCACTGCTTGGACAAGGTCTCTTGTACATTCCCTGCAAAATACATTCATGCTTTGTTGGATGATATAACATGAAAAGCATATACAAGTGCATACCTTTGAAATTTGCAACATCATTCGGCTTGTCTTCTAATTTGAAACTAGACACCATCTTGACAAGAAGCAGTTAGAAACTGAATCAAAAGGTTAAATGATTATAACAAGCTAGAAACTCTAAAATTTCAACTTTTACCACAAAAATCAACTTTGACCAAAAGTCAAGTTTTGACTTTGAATTTGACTAGTTAACCTTTGACTTGACTTTGACCAAAAACTCAAACTTGATGTTTTTGTTGGCTGAGGACATCAGAGGGTACTCTAGGCTAGGGCACACTAGAATATCCAAAAATTTAGTTCCAACACTTCACTTAAGGTGCCCAAAGAGTTGGATTAGGGTTTTGCTGCAGCTGCAAAATCATAAACCCTAGTTGCAACTGTTATTGGTGCCACAACGAGCTTAACAAAGAGCTTCCACTTTGACTTCCAACGGTTAGACTGTCTTGAAGGTGGTGTGGGCCCATAACCTATTAAAATATTTGATGTGTTCGTTTTACCATAGACAGTATCACTATTGTCACCCAACCATAGGCACATAGCCACCCCCGAGCACCATAACCTTTGCTAGATAGAATGATTCTGGAAGTATCACTAGAACTAATAGATAACCAAGAGAGGACATATTTCTCCAAAGATAGCTCACCAAACAAAAAGTCCTAAAGCCAGAGAACAAGAACAATACTCAGCTGCAACAATTACAGTTACCAAGAATGTCACCAAGAATACCACCAAGAGATACTAGAAGGTAGGGTGCATATCTTAGGCTATATTGCACTAGAGAGAGAGACCAAGAACCACCCTAGAAGATCCACCTTCCATCCTTGCAGCTGCAGCTTCAAACTTGCACAGTACTTGAGAGAGCGAGTGAGGTGAGTGTGTACAAATGAGATGGATCATCTCTTACTTATAGTTGTTCTTGTCACTTGTCTTGGCCAACTTATCCTTTTAGAAGATAATGCTTTAATAATAATGATTTTACTGAGATGAATTGTCTTCTAGGATTTTTACACATCTATTTAGGGTTTCTCTTGCTTTCAGAATATTCTATTCTAGCCAAAGTTTACACATGGAGGTTAATACCTCCCACAACTACCATAATATGAATAGATAACACATTTTTTGTTTTGTGGCCCATTTTTTAATGCCAAATTTCTCTAATGGATAATTTTGAAAGAGAAGAGGAAGCAATATAAATAGGCAAAGGAGCAACCTAAAGGCATACATGAACGTTAGGTTATCCATTGGAAAGAGCAACTTGTTGAAAAATCCATACCATTAGTTTGATAACATGTACCACATGTATAATTAGAAAGAATATGATTATTTCTCTCCACTTCATGCCCCCTTTTAGCTCCCCGTCTAGTGGAATCATTTCCCCTCTCATGCTCTTCACAACCATCTTGGACCTTTATATTGTTTTTTGATACAATATTTACATATCTCGAGCATACCATGGAAGGTTTACCACATGGTACATAGAAAGAATAATTATCACAATTACATGCCTAGCCATTCACTAGTTGGATCTCGACCTTGAGCTCCGCACTAGGAATCCATACAAGATATTTACATCATTTACACAAGATTCCATTTTATTTAAGCTCACATGATTCAAATCCCATCATTATAAACACTTATTTACAATTTATACACAATTCAGTCTAATACATTCAAAGGGTCAAAACTAGGGCATTACACCTTCAAGATCGCACCCTTGAAGTGCTTTATTTCCCTTTATATGATCCAGTTGCTAACATTTTCACAAAGCTCCTCATAGAAGCTAACTTATTAAAATTTGATCTATTTTAGGAGTTCATGAAATTGTCATTAAGGAGGGATAGGCTTTAATGCCTCCTCCCTTCTCATTTTGTCACTTTTGTAAATCCTTCAATCACATCCCAAGTAGTTCTT
>JASDQU010103497.1:164115-181291 GCA_032191745.1 Picea mariana | reverse complement strand
CAATGCTAGGAGCTAGGTTAAATTTAATTTGGTATAATGTGGTATTATGTTAACAATGTGTTTTTAATGTGTTTCTTTAGTGTAATTTTGTGTTGTATCAGTCTGGCAGTCACAATCATGTCTGACACATGAGTGATTCATAGTTCAAACATTTGCTCGATATTAGTGATACTTAATCCATGGATTAGCACCCAATTGGTCCATTATCTTTATTTAAAGAGAATTGAGGGTCTTTTGTTGATGATTGAACAAATATATGTTTTGTTAAATATTTTTCTACATTAATTAATTGCTTAAGTGTCTTGAACTATTTGAATCATGTTTTGTAAACTATTTTTTTTGCATTAATTAACTTCCTAAGTGTCTTGAACTATTTGAATCCCTATTTAAAGGTTTTAACCATGTAAATCTTAATGTCTCAATATTTGATCTGTGTGTGAGTGTTTGTCTTAAGGTGTTTAAATTGTGTGAATATACCTTGTTTTATGAATAGGGACCAACTCCTTCACCTTTTCTAACACTCTCTTACTACTTATCCTACCTTGTTTTGACAATGACGACCACTTGAAGCTTTGGAGTGTGTAGAGTGAGCATGTAGATGTCCTTTAAGACACACTTCACTCATGGTACATGATGCACAAGTATAGTACTCCATTAGCTTATGTAGATGCACCAATTCCATTTCCACCCTCTATGCCTACACCTGAATTTATAGATACATATGGACACATATTAAGGACCCATTGTGTTTAGTAAAAACTATGTTGTATAATGAATTTGTAAAAGCACATTCACTCCTTGTTTTCCATAGATGGTGTAAAATATCAATTATAATCCTTTCCCATGTTGTGTGAAATTCCATAACTGATCTATAAACTACCATGGATATTCCACTGGAATAGTTCATCACAATAGATCTTACAATATTCTGAAATCTTTTATTATGTAGTTTATTACCTTAGATTTCAAATTTAATATTACTAATGTAGTGCTCAAAATTATGGAAATAATTGAAAATG
This sequence comes from Picea mariana, assembly GCA_032191745.1. Classification (NCBI taxonomy): domain Eukaryota; kingdom Viridiplantae; phylum Streptophyta; class Pinopsida; order Pinales; family Pinaceae; genus Picea; species Picea mariana. The sequence continues at coordinate 180,272 of JASDQU010103497.1, read as the reverse complement.
GAATGAAAGAAACAAGAAAATGAACACACCATTCACAATAAACACAAGATGTGACCTGGGAAAACCAATATGGGAGAAAAACTAACTAGAATTTGAGGTCTATGCTATGCTCTCTTCTTCCCAGTTATGAAATGGATGTATAAAGAAATGGGCACTCACTATGGAGTTTCCATGGACATTGTGGCTTGTATGGATGCTATAGAATCTTCTACCTACTCTATTATGCTTAAATTTCACACTCCTAGATTCTCTACTCAACTATGGAACAATAACAATACCAAAAGAATGGAACCCCTTCCTTTCCCAGTGGCACAATATTTAACATAGCCTGGTAGTCGTTTAGGGTTAGAGCTAGGGTTTTTCCATGCCTCAACCCTCATTTAGTGTTAGGGTTTTGGACCCTCTAGAATCTTCTTGAAAGTCCACATGTGAGTAGCCCCACATGTGTGAGTAATGGGGGCTAACATGGCATCCACTCGGTACCATCATTGTCAATAGGGTAGGTTAACTTACGGGAGGGATAACTTCCACATACAAATTCCGATTGAGGTGTGTTTTGCATAGTTGGAAAGAATACAATGTGTAGAACAACATTGAGAGGGTAGGAGCTAAGCTCATAAATTTTTAACCCTAAAAATACCATTTGACGCCTCAAACAAGATTTAACACTAAAATGGGCCTTGGAAGTCAATTATTTTTCCTCCCATAAAGTACCAAGATAGATGAAAAATTATATAATGATACATTCTGGATCAATGACCCATGTGAGAGAGTCTCATAAAAGGGAAAAATTTCAGGTGCTATTGGATCAGAGGAATTGGTCATTGATCTTATTAGCCCAATCCTAGGCAAACTATGAATATTTGTAATACCAAAAGGGATGCTTCAAGGTTTCCTTTAGGTGTGAGTCAATAGGTAGGCCTCCATGAATAAAGACTAGGAAAAGTAAAATTTTGGGGTTCTAGGTACATATTCTAGATGCATATTCATCAATAAAGCTATGCTTTTTCTTTTAACTTAATCCTACAAACTTTGTTAATCTTCGCATCCAACCACACACTATAAGATAGATATTGGTATCCATCGTCTGACTTAATCTTGATTCCTTTCCTTCCATTCCAACTCTATTTCTTCCACCAAGGCCACATCCTTGCCATGCCAAAATTTAGAGAAAGATTGTTTGAAATTGGACTCTAAACGTTTTTTAATAATTTTGTTAGTAGTGATAAGCTTGAACTCCTTATTAAAGTCTCCCATGTCTTCTAGTATCTAGACTAGTTGTCATTGAGATCTCCATGGAAATGCATGCCTTTCTCAAATAATATTTTGGCCGAGAACCAAGGATTCTTAGCTAATTTTTTTTCATATTGCAAAACCATTGGTGACCACCACAAATAGTGGTCATTGAAGGAAAGTTATATGTCCCTTAGAGAATCAATTTTCCAAACCAATTTGTGCTTGATGGCCTCCAAGACCTACCAAATTCTCATAGCTATAAAATTCATTTTCACCTTGACAAGGGTTTGTGTAATTAGGAGTGTTTGTCGGTTCATATTTATCCTAACTTAGCAACCATAAAGGGTTCCCCGGGTGATACAATTTCTTAGCATGATTTCCAAGTTTTTAGGCCCTTAACAATTATAATGATCTATTTGGAACACAGGGGCCAATCCTGAACTATTGTAGCAAGACTTCCCACTCCCCTTTTTTCTATTGATGTACAACACGTGCTATAATTGAGTCTATGGAATCCTTTATCTTTGCCAGAGTTATCCCACAAAAATATTATGAGAAGCTTTCCAACTAGAAGTATGCATCTCCCTTTAGTTAAGGTGGAAGCACTAAGTCTTGGACATTTGCAACTAGGACACTGAAGCCTCACAAAAGATTTGCAGTACTTCCATAGTGTTATTGATGTTTTTTTATTCTTCCATAATCATCAAGAAATAATCATCCTTGTTTGATAGATATGAAAATGATCTTTTCTTCAAACTTGGTTTGGTTAATAGAAAGGAATGCAATAGTTTTGGGAAGAACATTTCCATTACTTTGAAAAAAAAAAAGAGCCAAACCCTAGGGATTTTAGCACAATGATAGCAAAAGGAAAGACTAACCTATCACATGATTGCTCTCAATCTTGTTGAAAAGGACATCTTGGCCTTAGCTCTTGATCCACTCCATTCCTTCCCAGTTGTAAGCATATTGTCGAAAATAAATAATCCTTTGATAATTCCAACTTGCTCAAACTTGATTACTTTAACAAGATATTGCTTGCATCGCAAGGTTACGCCCTAAGCTAGAATTCTATAAGACACATTTAGGAGGGTCATCAAGCACTAGTTGAAATGAATTTGATCAATCCCTTGTTAATACAGTTCTCTAATGTCCAAGACTAAATATCAATATCTATTAGGGGGTTCAAAAATAGGATTTTGGGAGGTATTTATAAATATATAGTGAAATTAGAGGTATTCTTTAATATCCCATGAATTCATTTGTTATGTCACTAGTTCACTAAGTGGAGACCCTGTAGAAAATTTGACCCCACAATTCTAGGCTAACTACTCTCTTGATGGCATGCACATAAGTAAACAACCCTCCAATTTCTTTCTTGAGTTTGACTTCATTGAGATCATCATATAAGAACCAACATGCCTTACACGCGCTTTCAACCAACCAATCCCATAAGGCCACCCTTTTGTTTGCATCATTTGGAGCATAAATGTTGGCTAGGCCTAGCACATGGCCTTTGAAATCAAATAGTGTCCATACAACACAGTTTGAGGGATCGAATTTTAGTCTTATGTTGGATAATATCTTATTCCTAGTTTTGGATAATATCTTATTCCTAGTTTGGATAAAGAAACGATGTGGCCCCACCTTTACCTTCAACTCGATTAATTAGAAACCAACATAGTTTGACCAATAACCTGAATGGTTTTTTTTGTAAATTAAAATTTGTATTACCTTCAAGTAGTCGCGGAGATTACAAGCATAGTCTTCCTAAATTTGGGTTGTCAACAATGGAAACCAACCCAAGCCTCAAGATATTTCAAAAAACAAGCATCCCCGGTGGGGCCAAAATACTTTAGTTGTTCTATTAAAGGTTAAAAAATTGAGCAAAATCTAGGCAACATAAAGATGAACAAAATATAGATTAAGACTACAAGATTACAAAATGGAACCATGAATAGCCTACGGCTTGTTCTTATATTGTCCTCCATGCAGGCCAAGGGAGAAATCAGGATACAAAAGGATGGGCACGTCCTCTTCCTCGACCCATTCTACTCGACATCCCCGGACGAGGATGTCATTCAAATTTGATTGCATGGCAGGTGCCACAGGTGAACCACTTATCTCCTCTCGGCGACTAGGCGTATCAGAGGCAACCTTCTCCAATTCATCGACCGAGCCCGGCTTCCATGCACAACACCACCCCGTCAAGAAGATCCCATGCCCCGACGAACCCGACCTCTTTCCCTTACTCTCGAAATACATAGGAAGATAAGGCCAAACGAATAGGTGTGGGTGGTCGAACAAAGACCGAGTTGCAACCAACAGATCCTGAATGAACAACAATGTGGGAGCGAGTAAGCCAGATAAAACTATCCACCAGAGAATGTCACCATCCCTGCAGTCCTGCCAATCATTAAATGTGTCTTCAACATGGTGACAAAATGAAGACATATGCATTGATGGTTTCCAGCACCGACTGTACCAGGGTATATGGCCATAGACTTCTCACAAACACTAAACTTCTAATTACTTCAATGCCCCGACGATCATAGTTATTGAGCTTTTCATCCATGCCCCTTCCTTGGAGTTGGTGCTGACGGGTGGTTGGATGTTCAATAGCCGTGTGTACCTCCATTAAAACTACAATAACACCCTATCCGAGGAGATAACCCGAATGATTTACTTAAGCAGAAAACTAATTCAATATATTGCAACCAAAGAATATCAAGATCATTAACAACCTTTTTAATTTTTAGCACCATGGATTGCGACATGTGTATGCAAGACCTTGTACATTCCATAAACCTACCTTCATTGAAGACTTTCTACGTGGTAACCCATTATCTCCTCACCTTCCCATTCTACTATGGCATTGAAAGTGTTTGGAGAAGTCACACCCTACATATTGGGTAGGAAGAAGTCGTTTACAATCATGCTTTTGGCTTCTTACGAGAGCCTTAAATACTAGGGGTTGACTCAAATGCATTCAATCATGGAGGTGGAGATTGAAATCAACCCCCATCCACAACAAACAAATGAGTTATGAGCTACCAAGGGGGTCTCTAACTATTGTAAAGATTGAATGTTTCTTATGAGATGGGATAGGGTAGGTTTGAGGTGATAGTTACAGCTTTGAGCTTGGGGAGTTGGTTGGGACTATTGAGTTAGGGGAGCTTTTCCCTTCCTCGTTTCCCTTGTCCAACTTTCATTGTTTATTTAGGGTGAAGCTTGAGGGGCTTGACCCATTGTTTTAATGGAATTGGGAACAACAACATTAATTATTTTCTAATAAGGGGAAATCATTGATCCTATGATGTGGGGTTTGACACCTAAAACAAGTGTCAGGGAGATTGATGTAAGTATTAGTTAACATATGATTCTACCTCTCTCTTAAATATACAAAATCTCTTTTATGTTTTTGGAAATAATAACTTAGATACAAACACTCTTTTTAGAGTGCGGGTTAAAGAACCATGCTTGTTCATGGAAATTAAAATTATAAATTGGTATTAAAAAATATGTTCCAAAAAATCCTAGTATTTCAATAGGATCCCTAAGAATTCAACCATGTCTGAACAATCAATATAGGAGGCTTCCTCAATGGAGAATACCTCATGCCACTCAACGAACATAACCAAGGTGTTTCGACACATCCAAGGGACATGAGGAATCACTTTATGGCAATGATTCTCTTCAACAAAAGAACATTTAAAAAATCTCTTCATTAGGCTAAAGATAGTCATGCAAATCCACCCATGAGGTTCTAGAGCCTCTTTAGTCTAGGCTTTAATCTCAACCTCCACATGACTTAACAATAATTAATTATAGAAAACAAGTAATAACTTTGGCCTTAAATCCCCATATCTTTGTGTGATATGAAATCACATATAAACCCTAGCCTTAGAACCTTATCATTGATTAATACCTTTAATATTCTCCCATATTGAGTAATATAATCAATATAATCAATGTTAGGTGCATTGAGAATCTCAAAAATAAGATTTTGTTGACATGGCCAAAGAATTCATAATAGGGATGAGGATGAGTGTTGACCTATTTGAGGTTCCATGTTGACCATTTGTTGATGTAAGATTAATGACATGTTGGATACCAAGCATGGGTTGCAATTGCATTGTTAGGTGCACATGCAACGATGAGTAAGAGTTAGTTGTATGAGGAATTAAAATTCATGACGATCCTAATTAAGACACAATCTTAGTTGCAATAAAGGTTGAAAAGAGATGTCACAAACTAGAATCACACAAGGCACAAATCGATCCCTATGACCAAAACTTTCTTGCAAGGGTTGGTAAGCCCCTTTACTTTCAATCATACTACTTTCATTGGTGTTGGAGTGGAAATGGAATACATATCACCCATTCTAGCCTTGTCACCTAGTGCAAAAAGCACGTTAAAGGAGTTCAAGTTTCATAGGGCTTGCCTCAAAGGGCATGGGAAAAACAATTATGCATAGTGAAAATTTTTGGTTCTCTTTAATCCTCCTTGACGCCATTAAATTTCTGGGAGTTCAAGAGGAGAGACAGAGAGCACACCCTCCTATTACAACCACCAATGACAATGTTTTGAGAGAACTATGTAGATTTCTTGAACTTGATTGAGATCAATGACTTGGTCATAGTTGGAATGATCAAGGTCAAAGTTTTGCTAGACTTAGCATTTTGGCCTACTACAACCTTACTAACTTATGAATTCTTTGAACTACTTGAGATGAACCATATTCCACATCATTGTTAGCCCAAGGAGTTGGTTGATCTTGAGCAGATTGGGGTGTTGAGTTGGCTTAGCATTGGCCATCAACAATTAGTGTTAAATCTTATAGTTTGGGATTTGACACCTAAAAATGTATTCAGTAGATTGATGTACCTAATAGGGTGTTTAAACATCTCACTACTCATTAATATCAACATAAACATTTGATAGGCCGGCTTTAAGGCATTCCCTCTGTTGAGGGTGAGGATTAAATAACATGTAAGATTCATAACAGATGAAGCTACCTAAAGAATTAGGAGATACATCAAAGGAATGGCCAAAATTATATGGGCACACCTGATAACTCTATCCACACAAGAAAATATAGTTGTGCACTCTACTTAATTAAAAAGTCCCAAATCAACGAGAGAACACAACAAAATTATTATTGTAAACCTAAGAGTTGTTAGAAGTGTTAGCTTCACTTGTAGATTGTTAAAAATAAATAAAATTGAAAAAGGCCTTAGTTAAGCTCTCAATACTTCAACAATGTCACCATGTAGCTCCCACACTCCTTTCATCCATGCTTGAATCATTGCCTCTAGGGGAATGTGACCAACACAATCACCCATGAGTGTGTGATGCTTATAATCATGATAGGAAACCTCATATTTTGAAATAAAATATCAAGAATAATCTCATTAGGGTTGTTTCCAACATTTCAAACCCTGGAAAAAAGTAATGGCTACCTCACTGTCAAGAAATATTTACCCCGATCCTTTCAAAGCCTTACTTCTTGAAATATTCATTCTTGACAACTTATCTTTATTAGCTAAGGGTTGATAAGGGGTTGGAGGGTTGAATTCTTCAATTTGTTAACTATTTATAAGCAAGGTTCACTTAGAATGGGGCCTTTCAAAGCCTTATTGGCTAGAACACCCTCAATGCCCCAACCTGTAGCACACCTTTTCTGCTACTTTGTTTAATCTCTCTTAAAAGAAGACTATAACACCACTTTGTACATAACTCATACAGATGTTATTTAACCCACATGCATTTAAACAATAAACACATTCAACACAGAGTATTCATATGAATTACTGCCATAATCAACAAGCAATTAGCTTTTCATATTAATTCATATACACAGCGGAAAACATGATACATAAGCAGCACAGTCATGCAAAACATGATTAAATCATAATCAGATACTTATCTTTGCAACAGTGGCAGTTTCACCAACCAAGTGCAGGCCTTCCACGAACCTTCCAGCCTTAGACCACACTGCTCATCAGCTCAGCAGTGGGTCACCCCCGAGCTGGGACTAAGCTCCACCCCAAAGCAAGGAATCCTAGGCTAGGCTGAGGTTACAAGGAAAACAACACAGAATGACTGGAAGGATTCTTCCTGGGATGCCATCTTACGCCCACTACTCCCAAACTCTCATTCCCCACATGCTTGTTTCGCCTGGGAGTATACACCTTCACAAGCACAGTCCATCGATGCTACACCTCCCTCTCTGGGTCTCGGCAACAGGCCGGATCAGGAAGTCTCAGAGCCTGAAGCTGGTGTTGGACACTCTCTGGAAGAAACCACTTCCCAACAAACTCTCTCTCCTGGAAAGAGTTTCTCACAGGCCTGACAACCTGCCTCTTCCAACAACAATCACCTCCCTCACCTGGAGAGAGGTTTCACATAGGTTCGACACAGACTTACACTGGCTAGTAAGCCCCACGCAGTCCAGCGCTGCGTGGCCACAACAGTCAATTGGGAACACAGACACAGGCTTCCCAAACTGGTTCAGCAAACAGGGGATAGTCTTCACGGTTTTGGTTTCGAGATTGCACGAGGTGTGCAGAGATCCCACGCACAGGCTCCAACTGTTCAGACAAAATATGTACTGGCTATCTCCGAAATCAACACAGGCTTTTCGGCTTTCAGGGTTGCACCCCGGGTATTCTTGCAGAGGTCAGACCGTTCATGTTCAGACGGTGAGGTGGAATGGAGGAGTGAGAGCCTTCATGGTTTACCTCATCTGTTTTATTTGCATGCATTAGGGTGGACACTTGTCACCCTTGAAACTGCATGCGTTCCTAAGCATGCATTACCTTTCTCATGGTTAGGAACTTAGGATAAAACATAAATGGCACATGTTCTTTTGGAATAATAATAAAATATTATTCCCAGGCTTAAGCCCCCTAGGCTCAACACTTAGCCCCTTTCCCACCTTCCAGCCCTTAATTCCTTGCCCACTTCGTGGATGCTCAGTCCCCCTTCACTCATTCATCGTGGTTGGTCTGCACCTGGCGGTGTTTATATTTTATTAAATGTTCTGCATACATACAAGTACAACAGCCGGCTCCTGGCCTTCAACACTTAGGCTCCCTGGCCTAATAACACATAAGCCTCCAGCTTATAAGAACTCATCTCACTAGCCTATAAATCATAATTACAATTATTTTCAGAACATGGTTCACTACGGGGCTCGGCCTTGGGGACACTACACAACCGGTCAATCATTAGACGTGGCATTTCAAAGCTTGGAATGAAATATCTATAGATTTTAACCTTGTACAATATTTACTGCAAACAGATTTTCAATAAAAGAACAGAAAATATACAATGGAAAATACAAACATTACATAGATTTTTTTCCCCTGGAAACCCAAACCGGGAAAACCAACATATTCTATAATAATAATAATAATATTAATCTATTTTTAAGGTCACGACCAAGCCACGCCAAATTGGTGTATGAGACCCCCTTGTTTGAGGGACAAGGGACCCCCCTCCACCCAACGATTTGACTGGTAAAGTCTATGGAGGTATACATACCCTACCCCCCTCTGGATTTGAACTTGTGACCTCTTAAGAGGAAACACATGTTCTTAACCATTAGGCCCACTCAGGCTGTATATTTTCTATTCATTCATAGTGATACATTTTTTGCAATACAGTATACATATAGGAGCCAACGACATCCAAAACCCTAACCCAATGACTTGGATTAGTTAACAACCCTAATTCCTTAACTGGAAATAGAAAACCATCGTCAAAAAACCATGTGCCGAAAAATCGCCCAATAATGGACACAAAAATCGAGGCAACACGAAAAACAAGGCAAAAATGTGACACATTTCTCAAGGCAAAAAAAATTCTCGAGGGCGCTACACCCCCATGCACTCCCAACGCAATTCAGACACTACTAATCATGCAAAGAATTGATCCAGATGGATATCGGTGGCCACCCACCTTTTCCAACTGGCTCAAAATAGTTTTCTGGCAATTTTGGCAATTTACTATTTTTAGCAATTTTCACTTCTGGGGCCATTTTGAGGGCCTAAATGAAGGTTTTTCGGGATTGTCCCAACTCAATGATAGCATAAGGCATAATTGAGGCCCCAAAATGAATCTCCTCTGATACCACTGATCCATATTTTATGAGCAAAACGAAATGAATACAGATTATTAACAGATTCTTAACACAAAATAACAGAGATATAGTAAAACTGGTTTTCTATTCAACAATGAAATAAGTTGAAACTGTAAAATGCAGTGGAAACAATCTTGATGGAATGGTGGCGGCTTATCTCTGAGAAGAGATGTAACGGATGTGCTCATTCACAAGAAGATGATTACAATGAGGCTCTGAAGGCCTTTTACAATAAACAGGAATGTCAAAAACCCTAGACATCCAAAAACCTAACTCTAGGAGATGAAGCGCCAAAAGTCATGTGGTATCAGAGCGATCTGCTCCTTGTCATCTTAATGCATGTCCCCAATGAGGTCAAAGTACAAAGAGTTGGGTCTTGATCTTGTTTCTCTTGAGGACAAAATCTCTCGCATGCCTAAGCGACCTCTCATTGCAAAAGAAAAGAAAGATGACGAGACAGGAGATCCTTTCAAACTGTTGATTGAGGAAGCCCTCACGCAACAGAGGAATGATATGATGGATAGTTTCATGCAAATTCTTCGACAGCTACCAACATGTGATGCATCTTCCTTGAGTGGAGGCGCCACCCCATTCAAGGTACAAATAAACTTTGATATTACTATATTTGAAGGTCAGATAGACGTAGATGTTGTAGACAAGTGGTTGAACCTGCTAGAAGGGTATTTTTCTATCCATAACTTTTCGAATAGAGAAAATATTAATTTTGCGCTCCTCAAAGTCATCCCCCATGTCAAAGATTGGTGGGAAACGTTCTGTGAGAAAAAGGAGACAGAGCAACCCTCATTATTTACAGTCACAACCACCTGGGATTCCTTCAGGGATGCTATTAAGGAACAATACTACCCTGTTGGAAGTTATGATGACTTATATACCAAATGTACCACACTGTGGCAAGAAAGAGACCAAGCAGTGCCATATTTCACAAATATCTTCCATACCTTGCGCACCAAGTTGGATATCAAAGATTCAAAGTGACATCTGGTGCTCAAGTATCACGGTGCTCTGCATAGATACATCTAGACCGAAATGGAATTTCTAGACATCTCATCCTTGGGCGCGACCTACCGATATGTTGTCAAAATCGAGCAGAAGCTCAAACAAAAGACACGACAATTTGGGCCTGGGAACCCCTGACAACAAAAGCTAGGAAACAACATCCCCAACCCACAGAACAAAGGACAGAGAAAAGATGGATAGTATTAGGACAACCAATCCAAGCCGCAAGCAAAGAAGGACACTGGAAAGACAAAGAAAGATACCAGGAAGTGGTGCGACTTCCATAAGATCCCTTGGCATAACACTACTGATTGTCTCTCAAAGCAGTCACTAGTGGCTGAAGTGAAAGCCTCTAAATCAGATGCGGATTTTGACTCTGAGCCAGAACCAAAAAGGGGAAGACAAATCATTGATGCAGAACCCAGTGCCACCGTGGCTACCACCAAGCTCCAACCTAGTGAAACAGACGAGCCAAAAGAAGGAGAGTGTCTCTTCCATTCACAAATGTGGGTAAAAGGCACCCCACTGCACTTCATCGTTGATAGAGGTAGCCAAAAGAACCTCATCTATGCAGAGGTCGTCAAGCGGCTGGCCCTGCCCACAACGCCTCACCCACAAGCCTACACCATTGGATGGCTCCGCCAAGGAATCGATCTCCGTGTCAGCCAACAGTGTCGACTGTCATACGACATCAAGCCTTTCAAAGACAAGGTATTGTGTGATGTTGCCCCTCTCGAAGTTTGTGATGTTCTTTTGGGCTAACCTTATTTATGGAAATGCCATGTTGTATATGAATCTAGGCCTCGTAGTGTTATTATTACTTTGAACAAGAAATTGTACATGATACCCTAGGCAATCCCACCTAGTGCTATTTTCTTGATCTCTGCTAAGCAATGTAGGAAGGTCATCTCTCAGACTGGGAAGTTTATCTTCTTCGTGATTCGCTCTTAGAATAAGCGAAATATCACAGCCACATCTAGGGTCTCTGCAGCTGACCTCTCCACACAACAGAAGAAAGTAGACAAGGTTGTGGAAGAATACTCGGATATCTTCTCCTCACCTACCAGGGTACCTTTGCATTGCCAGGTCAAGAAACCCATCGATCTGATCCCCGGTGCACCGCTACCCAATGGGCCAGTCTATCGTTACTCTCTGTTAGAGAATTAGGAAACCAAGCGACAAATCCAAGAACTGCTCCACAAGGGGCACATCCGTCCCAGCTCATCACCTTGCGGGAGCCCAATCGTGCTGGTACAGAAGAAAGATGGAACTTGGCGACTCTGCATTGATTATCGGGCTCTGAATAAAATCACAGTCAGCAATCGGTACCCGATTCCTCGAATCGACGACCTCCTTGATCAACTCATGGGGGCTAAATATTTCATTAATATTGATCTGAAGTCTAGCTACCACCAGGTCCTGATAGAACAGACAGATGTATGGAAGACCGCCTTCAAGTCAAAGGAAGGCATTTTTGAATGGTTGGTCATGCCCTTTGGTTTGACAAATGCTCTTGCCACTTTCATGAGGATGATGGATGATATCCTGCAACCATTCACCAATAATTTTGTAGTGGTGTATCTGGATGACATTCTCATTTACAACAAGACTTGGGTCGAACACTTGCAACATATTCAACAGGTTTTGCACACCCTGTGGCAACACAAGCTATACGCCAACTTGGAAAAATGCTCTTTCAGCATGGACAGGGTCCATTACCTGGGCTACATCATTGATCAACATGGTGTACATGTGGATCCAGCCAAGATCCAAGTCATCTGTGACTGGCCAACCCCAACCACACTCACTGAGCTTTGGAACTTCTTGGGCCTTGCCAATTTCTACTGCAGGTTTGTGTTGGGATTCTCCCATATTGCATGGGCACTCAGCCAAATCATCAGGGGTGGTGGTAAGGAAAAATTTGCGTGGGGTTGGTCCCAACAATAAGCGTTCGATGATTTGAAGCAGCGCTTGTGCTCATCCCTAGTACTTTCACTACCATACCTGCAACATCCCTTTGAGATCGAGACATATGCTTCATACTATACTATGGGCATCGTTCTCACTCAGCTTGACCACCCAGTGGCCTATCATAGTGAGACACTATTCGATGTTGTCTGTAAGTACCCTACTTACGACAAATAAATGTACTCCATTGTGCAAGCCTGCCGCCAATGGAGACATTACATTCTTGGGAAGGAGACAATCATCCACATTGATCATAAGCCACTATAGTTTATGCAAACACAAGGAAAATTGCAGAATGACCGCCATCAAAAGTGGTCCACATACTTGCAGCAATTCCACCTCAACATCAAGTATAAAACATGAAGCACCAATCACGTCGGTGATTGTCTCACCAGACCACCAGTCGTGGCACTCACCATGGTGCTAGACTCTTGCGGCCATGAGACCTTTGGATGGCCCCAACTCTATGAGACAGACCCGGACTTCGCCACCACCTACCAAATGTTGGGTGCAAACATAGTTGTCTATAATTTATATCTTTAGGATGGGTTGTTGTGTCATCTGGGCCATATCTGTGTTCCATCAAGCGAGCGAGTGAAGCTGATAGCCCACTACAGTCGGGTGGCAGGACACTTCGGCGTCGAAAATACAGTGGCGATGCTACAGAAACATTTCTACTGGCTGAAACTCCAACATGAGGTTAGCAAGTATATCAGGTCATGCACTGCCTGCGCTATTGCCAAACCAACCACTAATAAATAGGACCTGTACACCCCTCTTCCTACTCCTGATAGGCCATGGGAAATGACTGTGTTTTTGTGGTTGTTGACAGCTTTTCTAAGATGGCGATTTTGGTTGCCTGCAAGAAGAGCATCACAATAGAGGCCATTTCCAAGCTCTTCTTTGAACTAGTCTGGGTACATTTTGGACTCCCACAAACCATTGTCTCAGATAGGGACAGTCGATTTCTCAACACATTCTGGTCGAGCCTCTGGTCATTGCTGGACACCAAGCTAACCAAATCCACAGCCTTCCACCCCTAGAAAGATGGCCAAACCGAGGTCATAAATTGAATGGTTGTGCATATCCTTCACATGTATAATTCAAATCACCCTCGCACATGGGATCTGAGCCTTCCCTATGTCCAGCATAGCTACAACCGAGTCCTGCATAGCTCAACCGGCCACAACCCCTTTTAAGTGGGGTTGGGATTCCAACCATTGGGTCCCATAGATGTTGCACTTCCCCTTGTGGTCACCTCGACTGACTCATCTCCTGTTGCAACTGAAGCTAACAAAGCCACCCGGTTCATTGAGCGGATCCAACACATCCTCCAATAGGTTCAGGATATCCTATAGAAGTCCAATGACAAGTACAAACAATGCCATGATCAACATTGGGTGCCATATAATTTTCAGGTGGGAAACAAAGTTTGGTTGCACTTGCAGAAAGAACACCTTGCAAGACCCCATCGGAAGCTTATCCCACTCCATTATGGGTCATACACCATCACCAAGGCCATGGGGGATAATGATTTTGAGCTCAACATTCCTCCTTTCCTTGGCCTACACCCAGTGTTCAACGTGGATCTCCTTCGCCCTTATTTCCCACCATTATTGGACACCTCAGACGTAGCAGAACAACTGACACCAACATAGCTCAACCTCGACTGCATCCAACAAGAATCCAATGATCATATTGTGGACACAAAGATCAAGGGAACTCGACAACAAAGGATCCATCTTTATCGAGTCGTCAAAGCAGGGCAGCTCCTGCACCAAGGCAAGTGGCTCACCTGGGGCCAAATTCAGCAGAAATTTTCTCATCTGATGGGGAAAATCAATGCAATGGAGGCCATTGCTTCCTAAGGAGGGAGGATTGATCTGGATAGATATTGGTGGCCACCCACCTTTTCCAACTGGCTCAAAACAATTTTTTGGCAATTTTGGCAATTTACTATTTTTAGCAGTTTTCACTTTTGGGGCCATTTTGAGGGCCTAAATGAAGGTTTTTCGGGATCATCCCATTTCAATGATAAAAAAATTCATGATTGTGTCCCCAAAATGAATCTCCTCGATGATACCTTTCCAATGGTCTATCATATGCCTAAAACGAAGATCGTATGCAAAAGTTACGACCTCGGGAAGTTAATGTACTAACTTACCCAAACGGGGCCCACATGATTTTTGGTGCTTCATCTCCTAGAGTTAGGTTTTTGGATGTCTAGGGTTTTTGGCATTCCTATTTATTGTAAAATTACTTCAGAGCCTCATTGTAATCATCTTCTTGCGAATGAGCGCATCCGTCACATCTCTTCTCGGAGATAAGCTGCCACCATTCCAGCAAGCTTGTTTCCGCTGCATTTTACAGTTTCAGCTTATTTTATTATTGAATAGAAAACTAGTTTTACTGTATCTTTGTTATTTTGTGTTAAGAATCTGTTAAGAATCTATATTCATTTCATTCTGCTCATAAAATCTGGATCAAGAATATAACACATACCCAAAATTCTCCCACTTGTTGTTTTCTTTGCATATAGGGGGTTACATGGTTACATAGTCAACAATCCAGGGAAGCAATGCCCATGGATCCTCTACACCAAGAAAACCTCTCAGTGCTCACAAATTTTGTTAATTAATCAACAACATTCTTCAAAGTGTCCACCTTCATCAACGATACGTTCTTTTCTTCAACCATGTCTCTCACAAAGTGATATTGAATATCAATATGTTTTGTCTTTGAATGATAAGTCGGGTTCTTTGTCAGAAAAATTGCACTCTGACTATCACAATCTATCCTTACATCTTGTTGTACCAACCCAATACCTAAACATAATCTTTGTAACCATACTGCTTCCTTACTTGCATGAGTGGCTGCCATGTATTCAACTTATGTAGTTGAAAGTGCCACTATAGCCTGTATTTTGCTCATCCAACTTATTGCTCCTCTAAACAGTTTAAACACATACCCACTTGTAGATCTCCTACGACCCAGATCTCCAGCCCAGTCTACATCCACAAAGCCATGTATATCCACCACTTTGTCCAATCCTGGTCTTCCTTGGTAGTACAATCCATAGCCAACAGTGCCACGCAAATACTTGAAAACCCTTTTTACTCTTGCCCAATGCTCCTTCCTTGGTTTTGACATATACTTGCTCAAAAATCCCACTGCATGTGCAATGTCTGATCTAGTACATACCATTGCATACATCAAACTTCCAACTACACTCACATATGGAACACACGACATGTCCTCCTCCTCTTCCCGTGTCTTGGGACACTGATCCACAGATAACTTTACACCAACAACAATAGGAACCTTGATCAGTTTACATTACTTCATATTAAACCTCTGCAATATTGTCTCGACATATTTTCTCTGATTTAACCAGAGTTTCCTCTTTTTCCGATCTCTTTTAATTTCCATGCCCAAAATGAAATTTGAAGCACCGAGACCCTTCATGTCAAATTTAAAGAACAACTGAGTTTTCACATCGTGGATAATCTCCTTGTTGTTTCCTATCAACAACATGTCATCCACATACAATACCAAATAAATCAAATGATCACCAATTAATTTAAAATACACACAATGATCCTCTTTGCTTGTTGTGAAACCAAGTCCCAACATATAAGTATCAAATTGATCCAGGTGGATATTGGTGGCCACCCACCTTTTCCGACTGGCTCAAAATAGTTTTCTGGCAATTTTGGCAATTTACTATTTTTAGCAGGTTTAACTTCCGGGGCCATTTTGAGGGCCTAAATGAAGGTTTTTTGAGATCAAGCTG
>JASDQU010103497.1:135504-158482 GCA_032191745.1 Picea mariana | reverse complement strand
ATATATATATATATATATATATATTCATGTGGTTCACCGCACCGGATATCGGTGCTCTTGCTACTTCCACGTAAACCTCCCTGGAATCCACGAGAGAACATAGGGAGGGCATGTATTTCAAATATCCCATTTAAGAGCATAACATGTCACTTACAAGGAATTGAACCTGGGTGGGGAGGGTAACATTCATTCCTCCCAACCACTCAAGCTACATCCAATGGACATTCATATTTGACAATTTATCTCAATGATATTTTCAATTATTTCCAAAATATATTACCCATATATCCAAAAAGAGCATGTTGTCCAAAAACTCTGAAGTCAATTGTCAACAATTAAAATAAAATAAAAACTTAAAATCCATATTTTCCACTCTGAGATGCAATCTTTCCTTTGTTGTTGTTGTCACCTTTTGATATCTTTGAATTTGCCTTAGGTTGTGTTGAGCCTTTAGGCCTAATATCGTTGATCACATGAGAACAATCATCCCTCAAATGCATGCGGGAGGACATGGATTTATCAGAGCCATTGGAGGGTGAGGAAGGGGTAGCAGTGGATTTTCCATTATTAGGGCATAGTGGGCCTCGGTTTTCACCCTTTTACTCGCATGGGAAGACTGAACTGGTGAATGGAAAGGGGCAGCTTGGACAATCTGATTGATAGGTGGGGGAGCAGGTAAAGATAAATTGGGCCAGCCATGATGTTGGGAGACTGTCGGGCGAACAATCTCTTGCCATCTGTCATTTTCAGGAACCTCAGGTTGCAATGAGACATGAGGGGGAACGAGAATACCAAGGACCTGTGGGGCTTGGAAGGGAGGCCTTTACGGCCTAGGTTGGACCACTCCTTGCCATATCCAATTAAAAAACCTAGCTTGAAATAGTTGGCCTAACTCTTGCGAGTCTGCATCAAAGTGTATGGAGAATCTTGGCCTTCTTGGGCCTCTGTTCCAATTACCTCTTCCTCGGTTACCTCTGCCATGACTACCTCGGTTGAAAAAACTCATTCATGTATGCATAATTGATTAGAAAATAGTTCCTTTAACAACCATACATGACAACTCTTTTTAAAATATGAAATAAATTTTGGCTCAATAACATATTAGACTCATGCAATCTAATCCATACAAATTGTTTAATCGTTGTCAATGAGCAGGGGGTGAACAAAGGTTTTGGGATATGCGAGGGGTTGTATTGAGCGAAAAATGTTAAAATGAGGGGGAAAAGGTCACGATTACTTCTTGTAGACAACAAACAATCATCTGTAATGTAAACAAAATAACATATCATTGCAATCCAATCATGTGATCTTAAACTGTTACAACACAGAGTTCCTCTTAACTGTAATCAAATTTTAGGAATAGGGAGTGGATAATGGATATGGGAAGGCGAGGGGATTGTAATTAGCGAAAAGTGAAATAATGGCAGGGGAAAAGAGCGGATATTGTTCATAAAATCAATTATGTAATCCATAAAACAATTATGTATTTCATGCAAACGATCCAACACTAACCAAATAATTATTGTGATCAATTAACAATTACTGTGTATAATTTAACCATTATTGTGTGTTAAACTTGCTCATTGTTCTCTTCTAAATATTTAACACCTTTAATCAACACAGTGCCATCTTACTCAAAACAATATGCCTTCCAAACAACATGTATAAGAAATTTGTTTCCTCTCACTTGTTCCATTTAATATTTAAAATAAATTCCAATGAACACAGTCATTTCTTTCAACTATGTTCAGCATCAAAAACATCAACCATTGTGCATAAATTAGTTCCTCAAATCAAACACAGACACAAGTTCCTTTAAAATTGTGCTCGATTCCATTCTTCTAATCCATTTAAAAATTAAATTGCAAGGAAACCATACTGTTATAGAACCCGTGCCCATCTTTGATGGTGAAATCAACGATACGATGCACAATATCCATAAAACATACACATAAGACAACCAAGTCTCTGACATTAAATCTCAAATTTGTAACGATCCCGATCGGGACATATTAAACACACAACAACCACCAAAACAATTTATACCACGTTGTAGGAACAACACAGACCACTCAAAACACAAAGAACCTTTCTATGACTGTACATGTCTAATTGCTCCGAATAAAAAAATCAAACGATGTTGAGTTATCAATCCAATACAAGGAGGCAACAACTGTATGCCCAATTCCATTTCTCAAATCAACCAATTAAATCATGTTGAGTTATCGATTCAATTGTCAAAATGAATAATGTAGCGACTATATACCAATAATAGCAACCAATGTTAATGCTATTAACAAAGACGAACCAACAATCAACCACTGTCGACGATACTCCACCAACTCCTAACAGTCAACAATGTGCTTGACAGGATATAACTTGCTCAATTCATCACATTCGGTCTTGACTAATCAAGGGTGGGCTCTGAGTAATCAAGGGTACACTCAATGGAACCAACATAGGGAGACTGGAGTCGACCACACCAACAACAGGTGAGAACCCTTTGAGACAACATAGTGGTCACACAGGCCATGTAACGAACAACTTGCAAGACAGGGTGACATTTCACACCAAGTAACATAGATTATGAACATAGGAGCAGAGGCTTCTTACTGGCAAGTAATAACTCTGAGAAAACGTAGCTCATAACCCTCGTGGTTTTCCCCAAAAGCTGAATAACATTGATACAAATGCAGAGCTCAGGTAATAGCAACCAACCCTAAGCAAACGTCTTGGTATAATAGCCACCATAACCAACTATGTAGAGACCAATGATATAAAACGAGCCCACGGCCAGGTGAAAAATGATATGCAGTGACCCAAATGAGGTTCAATAATTACACAACAAACCCCATAACAACAATTACGACCGGGTATGTTTACAAGGAATGTGTGGAGATGACTAACAAGTCTAGACCGAATGAAACCCTCCAAAAAAACCCAATAAATACAACAGAGAGCCTTCATGGCTTCCACCACACAGAATAATCGATGAAATCATGACTTCAACCATTGAAGTTCAAATTTTCATCGAATAACACACAAACAACTAATTTAGAGAGACACCATGGTTTTACACAGTTGCCAGCCTTAAGAAAAGCACAGACCAATACATCACCGAGCCAATATCTATTTCATAAACAGATCGAGTTCATGGATGGCGAAAAAAAAACATACCTGTAACCAAAAACCTTAAAACGCGAGCTTGGTCGAGAAGTTCCTTCCTCACCTGAATATCAGAGCTTAACCATAGCGAAACACAATTGAACAATAGCCAAGCTAGGGTGACGACCAGTGGGGGGAAGTATGGAGTGACGTGCAGTAAATGCACATCGCCTCCATCTTCTCCCCATTCAATTTTGTAGTGCACGCCAGCCAACCAACAATTAAACCATTCCATTAATCCATGCATCAAAACTAACATACCTTGCTTGTCAAATGCGCCACCCGATATCAAATTAACCATTTCCAAACATACCATAATGTATATCAAATGCGCCCTCATATAACTCAATAACCTCACATAGCTAGTAACATTGCTAGTCACTAACATTGCTAGTTAGGACTAACATCATTCCCTTTAATTTCAATTTCTCATAGTATAGTATAGCATAGCATAGTTTTTTTTCTTAGATTTTTCATAGGTCTCTTTTCAATTGCTCTTATTTGTTGTTACTAACATGTATCACATGTAGGTGTAACAAGTAATTAATCAAGGCGCCAATAGCAAAGGTAATAACGGTTAACATAAGCCATCGTGACATGAAATTAGAGCCTGGAGCCAACACATAACATGCATTATCCACCATCCAATTGTCGCAAATAAAACCAACATTTCACCATCAATCATGTAGAGCCCTGTAAGAAGTGTCGAACAACAACATAAATATCAAATAAGAACCCGATCCTCCAATCTACAAGGGGGTCCCACCTACTAGTATTAGATATCATTAGCTTATAAATAATAGGCTTAGCAATACTTTGCGGGCGAAATCCTCGTTGCGATTTTTATTGTTAACAAACTGGCGACTCCACGGGAAAATATGTTTCCAACAGATTTAGAACTTAGAACACATGGTTTTGCAAACCAAGAACAATAGGTCAAGAAGATATAACCAGGAAGATTATGCAACATGGGGAAGTGAGCGGATTTAATGGAAAAACGACTGGGAATTTGGGAATAACTCATGAAAAATGTTAAGTATGAGGGGGTTTATCCATGTATGCATAATCATTCAAGCAGAACTTGTTCTTTATTTCAAGGAGAAAAATTTACGGACTTGCTCTTTTAAATTCTCAAATGGATGAAGAAATGGAGAGCAGAAGCGAGAGATAACCAATTTCTTTAAAATACAATAGTGAAAGCAGATAACAAATTTAAGTACTTTCAGGGGGAACATCGTAACAGTTGTGTAAGCTTGATTGTTATTGACTAACAATATCTTGTAGGAGAGTCACTGTGGAAGAACTGATCCAACATCTTATTCTTGACAAAAATCAACTAAAAGACGAAAAAACAATAAAAATCATGACATAATTAAGATTACAAAATTTAAAACAATAGAAAATAAAATGCCAGAATTGTAAAAGCAACAAGAAATTGTTAATACAGAAAGCAAACTACTGTAAATTAGAAATGAAAAACAACAAAAAAATGAAAGTAGATCTAGACTACTAATATACAGAAACGTCAGAGCTTTTCAGGTTGGTTCCATGTAATGTTTCAAGTGAGAACCGTTAGTGATGTAGGAAAACAATCACTCTTGTAGATCTTTTAGAATGTAAGATTTAGTACCCAGGACGAAAGCGATTTTGACAGGACCCAGCCATAATTTTTGAAATTTCAAATTTATTCCCCTATCAGTGTGAGTTGAATCCCACAGTAGTACTTTTTCATTGACCTTAAATTTAACAGTTTTGACACTCTTGTTGAAATACTTATTAACAGTCTGTTGTCTCCTTTTTATATTATTCAAGGCAAACATCCTTTGCTCATCTAAAGATAGGAGTGCATTTATCCTTTGTGAAACATCAGAAGAATTTAATTCTTTGATCTGTAGCATCAACCTTAAGGAAGAAAGTTCCAGATCAGTAGGCATGAGGGCTTCTTGACCATAAACAAGCTGGAAAGGAGTGCAACCAGTGCTTACCTTGGCGGTAGTTCAATCTACCCAAAGGGCATAAGTGAAGAGATTGTGCCATTGATGAGGCTTATCTTCGATGAGCCTTTTGACAATTCTCACCATATTTTTGTTAGTAGACTCAGCCTGCCCTTTCCCTCGGGGATAATAAGATGATGAAGTGAAATGTTTAACCCCCAACTTAGTTAAAAATTGGGTTAGCTTAGTAGAAATGAAAGCGGGGCCATTGTCTGTAATAATTTACAATGGAAGACCAAATATGGAGAAGATGTTATTTTCAAGGAAGGAGATTACCTGATCATTTATTGAATGCTTAAGTGGGACAACTTCAACCCATTTTGTAAAATAGTTTGTGGTTGTCATAATAAAAACTTGTCCTACTGAAGATGGGGGATTAATAGGACCAATAAAATCCAATCCCCACTTTGAAAAGGGAAAGTCTGGGAGGACAGGTTGTAATGGCATGGCTAAAAGGCATTCTTTCCCAACAAATTTTTGGCACTTGTCACAAGATCTCGAAAAAACATAAGAGTCACGAAAGATCGAAGGCCAATAATATCATTTTCTAATAATCTTGAAAGTAGTGGTTTTAGCATAAAAATGACCTTCTACATGAATGATAGAATTTGAAGAACCATGAGTTTCTTGGAACATTTTTTGTGCATCCTCATTGTTTACATGGCGAAGCAACACACCATCAACAAATCTTTGAAACAAGAAGTCTCATATAATTATGTATCTTGCAGATTCAAGATGGAGCCTTCTCCTTTGATGAGTGTCCAAGTTGTCTGGACATATTTGGTTTTGTAAATAGTAAACCAAATTCTTATACCAGGGATGTTTAGATACAGGGAGGATCTAGCTATCAATGTGAAAGAGAGTTGATAGGGAACTATCCTCTTCATCAATTTCTTCACTATTCTTAGCATGCTGAGCTAAGTGAAGGGCTAAGTCATGTCCCTTGATAGTGGTAGAAGTCACGATACTCAAATCATGGTCTTGGATCATGCTCATATTTATGTCCCTTGGTAGTGGTAGAAGTCATGATATTCAAATCATGCCCAAATCTTGGCAAGCCAATGTGTAAGCTTCCCTGAAAGATAAGTCCGTGAGAGCAAAAACTTGACAGCGGGTAAAGGGACTTTTACCAATGTATGCTTACCTAAGATGAAGTGGTGAAACTTTTCAACAACTGTAACAAGAGCAAAAGCATGTTTCTCAATAAAAGAATATTTAAATTCATCATCAAACAAACTTTGAGTCATGTAAGCCACTGGTTTTTCATTACCTTGGTCATCATTTTGCATGAGGACAAAAAAAATGCTTCCTCGGTGGCATTAGTATATATCGTGAATTCCTTCTCAAAATCTGGCTTCGCCAAAACCGGTGCAGAACTGATTTCTTTCTTGATCCCTACAAAAGAATTTTCGACATCATCTGTCCAAGAAAAAGAACAATCTTGCTTAAGCAGATTATGAATTGGTTTGACCATTACAGAAAAATCTGGAACAAACCTACGGACGAAGTTAATAACCCCCATAAAATCTTGAACCTCTTTCTTGGAAGTGGGAGCGGGCAGATTAAGGATAGCAACAATCCTTTTGGGATCAATGCTTATTCCTAAATCAAAAACAATGTGTCCAAGGAGCTTGCCCTTAGTAATGCAAAAAATGGACTTAGAAGGATTTAGAGAGATTCCAAATTTCCTACATCACATGAGAACTCTTTCCAGATGACCAAAATGATCTGATCGGATTTTAGAGTAGACCGTTAAGTCATCAAGGTAGATCTAAATGATCTTACCGATCAAATCGTCAAAAGCTATTTGCAGAGCTCTTTGAAAGGTAACACCTGCATTAGATAAGCCAAAAGGCATACGCTCATAAGCAAAGGTACTCCAACAAGTAATAAAGGTGGTTTTATATTTATCTACCCTTTTTACCTTGATTTGATTGTAACCGAAAAAACCATCAAGTAAGGACATCATTTGTGACCCTGCAACTTGCTGCAAAATCATTTCCATGTTAGGGAGAGGAAAGTGATATTTTATACTAGCCCAATTTAATGCACAAAAATCGACGGATAATCTAATCTGACCAGTCAATTTCTGAACAGGGACCAAATTTGAAACCCATTCAGAATATTTGACCGAAAAGATGATCCCATCCTTCAAGAGTTTTTCCAACTCCTTTTGAATAATTGCTTCCAATGTAGTGTCGATAGGTATTTGCTTTTGCCTAACTGTTTTTACGACTTCATTGATAGGGATGGCATGATGTATAAGATAAGGATCAAAACCACGAAGATCCTCATAAGACCAAGCAAAAACATCTTGAAACTCACCAAGTAGCTTGGCAAACTTCATTTTCTCTTCATCACAACATTTGGCATCTATTTTAACATTCTTTGGAGATTCGGGTGTCCCAATGTTCAAGGAGATGGTTTCACCCACCTTCCTTTTCGACTCCTCTTCTTTCTGTTTCTCTTTATTGCCTACATCACTTGATGAAAACAAACTCTCTAAAGGAGTCAAGCCTTTAGGAATCTTTTTATCTTTTATGGATATAATTTCCTTGGGCTTAAAAGGTTCATTTTGAATGAAAGCAAAAAATCTCTCATCATTAGGGAAGACCTGCCAAGATTATATATTGTCGGAGATATGTGGATGATATGGAGATTGAAAAGTACAATCAGGTCTGCGTGGCAGAAGTTGGCGATTAGGAGAGGCTGCAAAAATAGCTAACCAATCAACCATTGAGTTCAATTCCCTCTTAACATGAGTGATGTTGAAAGATAATAGGTTCAAGATAAGTGCCCAAACTGTTTGGGTGTATCGCTTCATCAACTTTTTGTTGGGAGAGTAAATATTACGTACAAGGCTCACAACAAGCTCAGAATCTCCAAAAAATGAAAGGTGACCACAGCCAAGATTATAGGCATTTTCAATGCCTAATAATAAAGATTCGAATTTAATGACATTGTTTGTGCAAGAAAACTCCAACCTATAAGAAAAGTTATGGATTTTCCCTACAGAAGAAATCAAGATAATGTCAGCTATGTTACCTTCATTAGATCATGAACAATCAAAGTGCATGTGCCACATACCATCATCTAAATCAATTTGTTCCATGGGAATGTTATCCTCCTTGGCAAAGATGGAATGCACTCCTAGGTCCTCTTCGATATACTTCATGTTAGGTTGTGGGACACTCTCTATGTAAGGTGAAATCCTTCCCTCTCTAAGGACTATAATTTTTTTACCATTCCGAGGAACGAATAAATGTGTCTCGTCGAGTGAGAGGTATCCACCCGTTAAATCTTGCCAATCTCTTCCCAAGATGATTGAGTAATTGCTTACTGGCATATCAATTCCCTGGATACTAAGAGTTGTCTTTATTTCAGGGTGTTCGCACAAAACTAAGGTCACATATTTAATCTCACCTATGGTCGTTTGTTGTAGACTATTATAGGAGATCATGCTTCTGGTGTTTTAGTTTGTACAAGACAAGCCTAGCTCTTCCATAATCATCTTCGACATCACACTTGGGCCTGAACCGCCATCAATGAGGCAACAATGGGCAATCTTATCCATGATATTTACAAAAATAAAAAAAGGGGGATTTTTTACAGGGTATCTAAAGTTATGTACACCTACTTTATTTACAAACGAATTCTCTGCATTTACCTCTTCAGAGCGGTTGGCTACAACAGACGCTTTTCCTTCCATGAATTGTTTCATATTCTTTTGTTGTTCAGGGACGACAACCATGTCCAGAAGGGTTGCATCTGCTTTGATGTTGGCCAACTGATTTAAGATATTGTATTTGGAAGAGGGGAGAGAGGAAGTAATTCCTTGACTATCAGGAACTTTAGGAACCTGAACAGTAGCAGCTGGTGAGGATGAACTCGGGCTAGAAGGATTGCGGGGGGGATCAAATTTGCCTTTGGGAGCATAGGATTTGTTCCTAGTATTGATGATCATGACATCTTCTGGATCTGCAAAATCTAGGACAACGATGGTAGTTTATGATCTTTTACCAAAGATATTATCTCTGACGCTCTTCCTTACCTCACACGTGGCCTCTTCATGGTGTTCCTCGCAAAAGTTACACCAACTTCGAGGAAAAATGGCTTTAGTCTGAAAAATATTTTCAATTGGATTTCTAAAGGGGGGTGTAGAAGAGGATGAACCTCCAGGGGTGAGAGGGGAGACAATTCCCTTTCACTCATACGCTATCATACGATTATTCATGTCTTGCACTAGCTGTAAGAGGGTAGACATGTCTGTCTGTTTAACTGATTCTTCCTGAGGAAGACATGTTCTTTCGAGCTATTCTTCATACTCTAAAGAAGTATGCAGAGCAAAACTGAGGTTATCAATGGATTTTTCCTCAAGCCTATGACGATATGGATAAGGTAATGCATCGTAGTAATGCATGGAAGAGGCTTGGTTTTGAGGTCAGATGAGTTCAGATATTTGATTGTATAACTTAGTGAAACACAAGTTGAAGGACTTGATGGTCTCACCATCCTTATAGGCGATGTTATTGTACTCTTGTAACTGCTCAGTCGAGATTTTACATTGCCCATAGGTGGATCTGAACCAATAAACTAACTCCTCCCAAGTAGACAAAATATTAGGAGGAAGGTCAAAGAAATCGGCCGTAGTCTTTCCTTCCAATGAATTGACAAATAAGTGCATGCAAGTATCATTGTCATTGGCTTCTATATTGTGACAAGCATTAGAAAATGCCACCAGGTGTTCATTTGTAGTCACAGTGTTATTTCCCGAAAACCTAGGGAGATTCTCTTTGAATTTAGGAAGTGGATGAGTAGCAGGTGCTAGGTTAATAGGAGAGGACACATGCCACGGTGTGGTTGTGGCGTCTTCTTCAAACTGAAAAAGCCCATACTTTTTAATGAATTTGGTGGGGTTTGTGGTAGATTGGACAGGGATATGGTGGCTATATAAGCTACCAATCACTGGTGAAGATGAAGACTGAGAGGAGGGAGCACTTTCAGAGCCACCACTAGATGTCATCTTGTGGATGATAGATGAAGGAGAGAAAGGCGAACTGGAAGAATCAGACAAAGTTCTCCTTAGAGCACTTTGTTGGGTCGACAACACAATGTTCCTTCTTCCTATTTCAGCAATAGGATTAATTTCAGGTGATAAGCCTCTTCTTCTTCTAGAAACACGAGAGTCTAAGGACATGAAAGTAAGGACAAAACTGAAGGAACAAGAAGGTTACTACTAATTTCTAGGTTGTCTACGTCTAGCTTCCCAACATTCTTGAGCACTAATATCTCGTTCAATTGCTGCCCATGAATGATTAAGGTCAGCACGAGTATTGGTAGTGTCTAAAATGGTGTTGAACAAATTCAAAGCAATGCTGGTCTAATCTTGAAGACCGGTCTCAATATTGGGCTGCCTTGCAACAGGCACAGTCATTAAGAAATAATACAGTCAAAGAATCAATATCATAAAAATAAATGTATTCGATGCTAATCAAGCATAAAAATTAGCCAGAGAGATATTGAAGATCTCCCTAGTATGGTCACCAAATAAATGTTGAGGAAAAGATATGAAATGATCTCACTCAAGCATTTTCAGATCTTGCTTGGCTAAAGCAAGATAGACGGGAATATCACCCTAGATTTATAGCCATCAAAATTGGTATCCTAACTCACAAGTATTGTTTACAAGTGCTTAGGATATTTTTTTATAAATGAAAGCTTGCTAATAAGGGTTTTTAAATAATAATTCATAATAAGGGTTTTTAAATAAATAATAACTAGTAGGTGGGACCCCTTGTGACTCCCTTTATCTCTTAACAATCATAACACAACTAGTTAATTAAACAAACATTCCTCATTGTGACTCCATCATCACATTCATATTTGACAATTTATCTCAATGATATTTGCAATTATTTCCAAAATATATTACCCATATATCCAAAAAAATCACGTTGTCCAAAAAATCTGAAGTCAACTATCCTAAAAAAAAAAAAAAAAAAAAAAAAAACTTAAAATCCATATTTTTCACTCTGAGATGCAATCTTTCCCTTGTTGTTGTTGTCACCTTTTGATATATCTGAATTTTCCTTAGGCTGTGCTGAGCCTTTAGGCCTAATCTTGCTGATCACATGAGAACAATCATCCCTCAAATGCATGTGGTAGGACACATATTTATCAGAGCCATCGGAGGGTGAGGAAGGGGCATCAATGGCTTTTCCTTTGTCAAGGGCATGGTGGGCCTCAGTTTTCAACCTTTTACTGGCATGGGAAGACTGAATTGGTGAGTGGACAAGGGAAGGTTGGACAATCTGATTGATAGGCAGAGGAGCAGGTAAAGACAAATTGGGCCAACCATGTTGTTGGGAGACTGTCGGGAGGACTATCTCTTTCCATCCGTCGTTTTCAGGAACCTCGAGTTGCAATGAGACATGAGGGGGCATGAGACTACAGGGACCTGTGGGGCTTGGAAGGGAGGCCTTTCAGGCTTAGGTTGGACCACTCCTTGCCCAATCTAATTAAAAAACCTAGCTTGAAATAGTTGGACTAACTCTTGCGAGTCTGCATCAAAGTGTATGGAGAATCTTGGCCTTCTTGGACCTCTATTCCAATTACTTCTTCCTCGGTTACCTCTGCCATGGTTACCTTGGCTGAAAAAACTCATTCATGTATGCATAATTGATTAGCAAATAGTTCCTTTAACAACCATACATGACAACTCTTTTTAAAATATGAAATAAATTTTGGCTTAGCAACATATCAGACTCATGCAATCCAATCCATACAAGTTGTTTAATCATTTTCAATGAGTAGGGGGTGAACAAAGGTTTTGGGATATGCGAGGGGTTGTATTGAGTCAAAAATGTTAAAATGAGGGGGAAAAGATCACGATTACTGCTTGTAGACAACAAACAATCAACTGTAATGTAAACCAAAGAACATATCACTGCAAACCATTCCTGTGATCTTAAACTGTTACAACACAGAGTTCCTCTTAACTGTAATCACATTTTAGGAACAGAGAGTGGATAATGGATATGGGAAGGCGAGGGGATTGTAATTAGCGAAAAGTGAAATAATGGTAGGGGAAAAGAGTGGATACTGTTCATAAAATCAATTAAGTAATCCATAAAACAATTATGTATTTCATGCAAATGATCCAACACTAACCAAATAATTACAGTGATCAATTAACAATTACTGTGTATAATTTAACCATTATTGTGTGTTAAACTTGCTCATTGTTCTCATTTAAATCTTTAACACCTTCAATCAACACAATGCCATCTTACTCAAAACAATATGCCTTCCAAACAACCTGTATAAGAAATAATTTTCCTCTCACTTGTTCCATTTCATATTTAAAATAAATTCCAATGACCACATAGTCATTTCTTTCAACTATGTTTAGCATCAAAAACATCAACCATTGTGCACAAATTACTCCCTCAAATCAAACAATGACACAAGTTCCTTTAAAATCGTGCTCGATTCCATTCTTCTAATCAGTTTAACAATTAAATTGCAATGAAACCATACTGTTATAGAACATGTGCCCATCTCTGATGGTGCAATCAATGATATGATGCATGATATCCATAAAACATACACAACAGACAACCAAGTCTCTGCCATTAAATCTCAAATTTGTAACGATCCTGATCGAGACATATTAAACACACAACAACCACCAAAACAATTTATACCACGCTGTAGGAACAACACAGACCACTCAAAACACAAAGAACCTTTATGTGACTGTACATGTCTAATTTCTCTGAATCAAAACATAAAACGATGTTAAGTTATCAATCCAATACAAGGAGGCAAAAATTGTATGCCCAATTCCATTTCTCAAATCAACCAATTAAATCATGTTGAGCTATCGATTCAACTGTCAAAATGAATAATGTAGGGACTATATACCAATAATAACAACCACTGTTAATGCTATTAACAAAGACGAGCCAACAATCAACCACTGTCGATGATACTCCACCAACTCATAACAGTCAACAATGTGTCCGATAGAATATAACTGGCTCAATTCATCACATTCGGGCTTGACTAATGAAGGGTGGGCTCTGAGTAATCAAGGGTTTGGTCGTTGGAACCAACACAGGGAGACTGAAGTTGACCACACCAACAACAGGCGAGACCCATTTGAGACAACACAGTGGTCACACAGGCCATGTAATGAACAGCTTGCAAGACAGGGTGACAGTTCCCACCACGTAAGAGAGATTATGAATAGAGGAGAAGAGGCTTCTTACTGGCAAGTGATAACACCGAGAACACACAGTGCATAACCCTCGTAGTTTTCCCCAAAAACTGAATAACCTTGATACAAATGAGAGCTCAGGTAATAGAAACCAACCCTAAGCAAACTTCTTGGTATAATAGCGACCATAACCAACTATGCAGAGACCAATGATATAAAGCGAGCCCACGACCAAGTGAAAAATGATATGCAGTGACCCAAAGGAGGTTCAAGAATTACACAACAAACCCCATAACAACAATTATGACCGGGTATGGTTACAAGGACTGTGTGGAGATGAATAATTTGTCTAGACCGAATGAAACCCTCCAACAAAAACCCATAAAGACAACAAAGAGCCTTCATGGCTTCCACCACATAGAATAATCAATGAAATTGTGAATTCAACCATCAAAGTTCAAATTTTCATCGAATAACACACAAACAACTAATTCAAAGAGACACCATGGTTTTACACAGTTGCATGCCTTAATACAAGCACAAACCAATACATCACCGATCCAATATCTATTTCATAAACATAGCGAGTTCATGGATGGCGAAAAAAAAACATACATGTAACCAAAAACCTTAAAAACACGAGCTTGGTCGAGCAGTTCCTTCCTCGCCTGAATATCAAAGCTTAACCACAACGAAACACAATTGAACAATAGCCAAGCTAGGGTGACGACTAGTGGGGGGAAGTATGGAGCGACGTGCAGTAAATCCACGTCGCCTCCATCTTCTCCTCATTTAATTTCGTAGTACACGCCAACCAACCAACAATCAAACCATTCCATTAATCCATGCATCGAAACTAAAATACTTTGCTTGCAAAATGCACCACCCAATATCACATTAACCATTGCCAAACATACCATAATGTATATCAAATGTGCCCTCATATAATTCAATAACCTCGCATAGCCACTAACATTGCTAGTTAGGACTAACATCATTCCCTTTAATTTCAATTTCTCATAGTATAGTATAACATAGCATAGTTTCCTTTCTTAGATTTTTCATAGGTCTCTTTTCAATTGCTCTTATTTTTTGTTACTAACATGTATCACGTGTGGGTGTAATAAGTAATGAATCAAGGCGCCAATAGCAAAAGTAATAACGGTTAACATAAGCCATCATGACATGAAATTAGAGCCTGGAGCCAACACATAACATGCATTATCCATCATCCATTTGTCGCAAATAGAACCAACATTTCACCATCAATCATGTAGAGCCCTGCAAGAAGTGTTGAACAACAACATAAATATCAAATAAGAACTTGATCCTCCAATCTACAAGGGTGTACCACCTACTAGTACTACATACCATTAGCTTATAAATAATCAGCTTAGTAATACTTTGCGGGCGAAATCCTCGTTGCGATTCTTATTGTCAACACCCATTTCTTCCCATTTCATTTTTGTCTCTGTGTGGTTGCACAAGCGGATGAGGATTGCAGTTGGACGAAGGCAAGGATTACAGTTGGACGAAGGCACCATAAATGAGTGAATCAAAGCAAGACCGAAGAGGAATCAAGGGACACAAACTGGTTAAAAAATGTTTGGTTTGGTTTTTTGAAGATATATTACTCTCTGTCTTTGTTAATATATTACTCTCTATGTGTCTTTGTTAATATATTACTCTCTGTATGTCTTTATTAAGAGTTCATGTACACGATAAGTGAATCAATCTCATTTAATTTGATATTTGTGGAGACTTTTATGTGTTTGGATGGAGACCCATTAAATCTGGAGGATTTCAAGATCAATTAACATTTCATATTTGGGTGGTGCTCCACTATAATTAGGTATAGTACAGTTGAAATAATGATCCAAACATCGATAGATGAAGATCCAGGTAATCTTTTTCCCCTTTCCAACGTTGCAACCTAGTGCTTAAAAGTTAAAGTAGACCTTTCTTCGGTCACGTCTCTTCGCACACCCCTTAAAGAATAGTAAGGCATGTGATCCCTACACCAGATTTGGTGAATTGTCTGACCATGAGATTGTATTATGCACATTACATTTTCATGTTTTCTAGTACTATCAAGGTTTCAATTTAGCTTAGTCACATTTAAAAAATTAAAATCTCACCATGCATGCCTCCAAAACCCTAACCCTAATTATGTTAGTTTCTGTTAATATAATACTTTGCATTCTTTAATATATTACTTAACGAAACACACCATTAATTTCTGAATGCATTTACTCAGAAATACATTGAACCATCACGATAGACACAACAAGTTGATTTGAGTTGTATAAATGTGTTAAACATATAATTTAATATATGTTTGTGTTGTCTAAATATGTATTTAATATATTTATTGGGTTGCGTTATATTTAATATATTTATTGCATTGGATTAAATTTAATATATTTATTACATTGGATTGGCTAACCCAGGACATGAGGTTTAATAGTTGTGTGGAATCAGATGAAGATCTGAAGGACTTGACATGATGTGCACACCTATACCACAGTTTGGTTCAATCAGGGCACACACAGGGACAATGTAATAGGGGTAGGTGTTTCAAGGAAGAATAAGTAAAAGATCAAGGAAAAGACCGCTCACGCTTAAGCTGATGTTGATGGGTGAATATGACTTTATGGATGCTCAATTTTTTGGAGGTTATTCTGAATTTAATTCAATTAACAAAAGTATTTTATGGGTTTTCACAAAAGAAATTTACCAGTGTAGTTTCAATAGATACAAGGTTTTGATCAAAAATTTCGTAAATTCAAGTATTTACAGCTTGACGCATTCTAAATTCCAATTCTAAGTACCATACTACAAACTCTAACAATCCTAGCTAGAGACCTTCAATTATTTAAGATTCTAGCCATACCAATTATTTAAGATTCTAGCCATAACACTCGTCGGTTTTATCTGCCATTTATTTTCACAGAGATGTTAGTAAAATAATTTACTAAGAATGATTTAAAAAAATTTTAAACAAAAAAACAAGTTAAAGGTGCTTGATACAGAACTAGCTCCGATAAAACGGTAGTTCCTTGTTGAAAATAATTTGGTTTTATTTTTTTATTTAAAAGTGCATGAATTTTAACAGATTGACTGGTCCATCAACATAATGAAAAATCTAATTAACCTATCAATCCATTCCAATGGCCCCAATTTAGATCAATTATGTATCAAAGAAATTAATAAAAAATGTTTAACAGATAATGATCCTATTGATGTTCACCATCCACTATTGATGTGGAGGTGCTAGTTATTTTTTTATTGGTGTAGATGGATTTTCTAATGCTCACTTTCATTTGGGCACCTCAATATTATAATTTACTATTGTAATTTTAAAATTTTGTAAAAAAAAGAAATACAATTACTTATTACAAGATTAATTTATTCTATATTTCTAAAACTTTTAAATGGCGTAGTTTAAATGTTCTACATTTTTCACTTTTTCCAGCAACTATCATCTTAATCCAACAACTTAATTGTTAGAGAAATCTCAAATTTATATTGCTTAAATCATGTTTTTTAATGCATAAAGCCATTCAACGCCCTAAAAAACCTTTGGGACACCCGAAATATGTAATATCAACCACTAAAATATGCAATTCCAACTATCCTTCTAAATTTCTAGTTCGTTTTTAGGAAAAACTTGTCAGAAAAATGTGCCAAAATAAGATTAAAACATAGAACATTTAAACTATATTATTTTAAACTAGTGCATTCCAAGGTGACCAGGCCTCAATGCTGCAGGAGGACCTTGGATCAACTGAAATGTATGGCTCCCTAACTAGCAATTAGCAGGTCATTGATGATTCCCCAAAGAATTTAGACTAAAGAAATTGTGGAGGTTGAACCTCTATATAAGAAAACATAAAAATAAATAAATGAATGAATAAAAATGTTGCAATAAGAAAGTGCACACAACAACAATTCTTTCCTCACCTCCCATGTCTAATTATTTTCAAATATGATATTTAATAATATATTTTATACCCTTAATTTTTAAATATGATGTTCTAGGAAATCTTATTCTAAAAGAATTGTATAATTACTATTTATTTTGCTAATGTATCTATGACTTACGATATTTCTTGTGGTCTAAGAATCGTGACTCAGGGGCATCTAAGTTATCAAAATCACGTGGGGATCGCACCCAGCTTGGGCCACTGATCTGGATTTAGGAGCGGAACAAACCAATTAACAAACTGAATACAATAAACACAGAGATATGAAGAACAACACAGATATCCAATGAACAATATCTTCTATTGAATAAATGAAATAGGCTGAAACTGTAAAACTGTAGAACTGAAACACTTGCTTGAATGGTTGTAGCTATCTCTAAGAAGAGATGTGGCTACTACGCGCATCCGTCTGAGCAGAATGATTACAATGAGGCTCTAGAGGCCTTTTTGATATTACTCATGAATGCCAAAACCCTAGATATCCAAAAACCTAACCCTAGGTGGTGAAACGCTAAAAGTCACGTGGGCCCCTATGGGTAAGTTGGTACCTCAACTTCCCGGGGTCGTAACGTTTGCATACGACCTTCGTTTTAGGCATGTGATAGCCCATTGGAAAGGTCTTTTAGAAAGCTACACATTACGTTGTCAAACTCTGACTCTATCTATAGTTTGATTGTGGCAAGCCAAAAAAACATTGTTTATGGCTCCAAAACGACCCTAGAAGTACAACAAGATGTGTCGACATGAAAACATATAAAATAAGCCAGTTGGATTAGGCGAGAGGCCATCGGTATCCACCTGGAAGATGTTTAGGGCTTCAGATAACCCTAGAAGTATAGAACCCACAATTACAAAGAAGTACAGAAGAACGTGATGAACTAAAAAATGACAAGAGGAGCCAGCTAGAATAGGTGGGTGGCCACCAATATCCACCCGGATCAATCCTCCCCCATTAGGAAGCAATGGTCTCCATTGCATTGAGTTCCCCCATCAGGTGAGGAAACTTCTGTTAGATTTGGCCCCAGGTGAGCCACTTGCCTTAGTGTAGGAGATGCCTTGCCTTGATAACCTTATAAAGTTGGATCCTCTATTGGCGAGTTCCCTTGACCTGTGTGTCCACTATCTAATTAGTGGAGGCCTATTCCATGCAGTTAGGGTTGAGCTCTATTGGCTTCAATTGTTCTGCGATCTCTGAGGTGTCCAATAATGGTGGAAAATATGGTCGAAGGAGGTCCACATTGAACATTGGGTACAAGCCAAGGAATGGTGGAGTGTTGAGCTCAAAAGCATTGTTACCCACGACCTTAGTGATGGTGTAAGGTTGTTGTGGGTGGGAATCCCTCCTATGGACTTATCATTTAAGGGCTCTAATCATGCATGCAAAAAATGACCATTTCAAAGGCT
Organism: Picea mariana; assembly: GCA_032191745.1. NCBI lineage: Eukaryota > Viridiplantae > Streptophyta > Pinopsida > Pinales > Pinaceae > Picea > Picea mariana. Next base: position 139,712 of record JASDQU010103497.1, on the reverse strand, counting down.
TCTACTCTTTTATATTCTCCCAACACAAAACCCCACATTCATGTAATACAAAGGTGAAAACAAGGTTCGGTAACTCTACCTTGAGTCCTTCATTTGATGTCAATCCCTTTGCTTTCACTCGTTCTTTGCTTGCAAGCCTCCTCCCAAAGTCGACCTGCATTCACACATGAACAAACAAAAAGCTGCAAACATGCATTTCATATACTAATTGTTGGGTTAGTTGTGACAATATCATAAAATAAATATTCAACTTGAACACATGATATCGTGAGACGGGAAAAGTATTCCTTTTTGTATTAATCTTCACAAGAGTAAACTTACAATATGTGGTCGGCACTGCTCCTCGAAACTGGTCCCGGGCTCCTCTTCAACTATCCTCCAACTGCTTTGCTCTATACTTCTCTTTGCACAAGGATGGCTAAAGGTTGGGACAAGGGGAATGCTCAATTGGGTATAGTTTCTTTACTATGATTTTCCTCCTTTCAAATGGGACCCTTACCCCTTCGTTTATAGGCTAGAAGGAGCTAGGTATTTGGTCGAATGACCGGCCATGCATGGCTAAAAGGTTTAGTTAACTTACCCAAAGCTGTGTGTTCCATCAACAACTTTCCTTTTTTTGTGCTTTTGTAGGTACACGCGGGTTGTAGTGAGGCAGCTAGCGTGTACACTCGTGCAGTAGTGGAGTAGGGCGTGTGGGCCTTTAAAAAGGGTGTTTTTTAAGAAGAGTTTTTCAGTACTGGCTTGGCAAAGAAGGCATATGGGATGGCCTGATGTCAGGTAAGTATGTTTGGTGCAAATTAGGGTTATAACATATGCCCCCTATTGTGTGAGGTTAGAAGAGCATCTGATGGCCGAAATACATTACCAATCTTTATCAACGTACCAAACCGATGAGCCCAGCGACCAGAATTCGGTAGGTGCCATCTGCAAAATAAAAATTGTCTCATCAATGCAGGCATACCCATGCTCGAAATGAAATAAAATCATGGCTACCAATCAAATACACTATAGATCCATGTCATATAACTATACAAACTGTAGCCGCGAGCAATACACAACGGATCTACATCTCGAAATAAAAAAGATATACATTTATAGTATCCATCTTCTAGAAGTTGATAAGGCCTGATGGGTGGAGATGAGGTCTTCAGAGCTCGAGCATCAACTTCAAAATATTCAAAACTTGGGAAGGAGTGTAATACGAGTGTACGACTTCACTACCCAGAGGTCTTCGATGGCTCGTCGGTCATGGACTAGAGGATATTGATGATCAGGTTGAGGGCTTCATGGATTTCAAACAAAAGACTTGATTGGACCTTCGGGATGGCTGGGCATGATGGCAAGAGACAAACTGTAGATGGGACAACTAAGTCTTGGTACAAACTTCCCTTGGACAATAGCACGACAAATGATGAGACTCAGGCAGCATTATATTTTGACATAAGTTCATGATGCAAGAGGCACTGCAAACTCTCCATATGTTTAGAAGAATAACCAAATGAAGGAGGACACAAATCTATGTAGCAAGAAAAACTTCCTAAGGTCATATTAAATCCTAGGGCTTGATGAACAAATGGGAGGATGTGCTTTGTCCAAGGGCGACTCATTGTGTTGCCAATAAAAAAAAAATACTTTTCCCTTCCTCTTTTTGGGGTATATTTGATTTTTTTGTCTTTTTCAATAATGTTGGAAAGATTGAAAAAGAATAAAAGAATGCTACGTTACAAAGGAGGATTGAGTGTCGGAAACATACTAGTTCCAAGCGCATGGAATACAGGGATGCTCAGGGCAAAGGGACATATGCAAGAAAAGGACACTCAGGAAAAATCCTCCAGGGGAAAAAGGTGTCAAGACGCAGAGGCAAGGTGCTATAGAGATTGCGTATAAGGCATGCTTCAGATGGTTCAATTGAGAGAAACATGGAGCCGACATTTAGACCAAAGACACATGTATGCAAATGTGGTTAACAAAACACACATTGGTAACGCCCTTCGATGTAATTTTAAAGAGCCCAGAGAAGGTAAGCTTGGGCGTTTTTCATATTTAGAGAGTCTGAAAAAAATTAAAAGGAGACTTCGTTGGGGTACCTTTTTCTAAGATAGTCTAGTCGGCTCAAAAAGGGGTAAACTAACACCGACCAGACGTCTACTCAAAACCATTTTAACGAGTGTGATAGAGACAAGATCACTTGGTGATTTTTTCATTTTTAGGGAGTCTGAAAAAAGCTTAACTATGGACTCCGTCAGGAATGTTCTTTTGGACCATTTTAACGAGTCTGAAAGAATAAGGTCACTCGACGATCTTTTCAATTTTAGGGAGTCAGAAAAGAGCTTAACTATGGACTCCGTGGGGGTTCCTTTTTCGTAAATTTAGTTCCTTAGGCCTGAAAAAGGGTTAAAATTATACCTGAGAGTACTCTTCTAGAGATCCGAGGGCCCTAAAGTATTCTTGTGTTCGTACAGTTGACCATCCAGACCAAAAAAGGGGTAAACTACCGCTGGACAGACGTGACTTCAAATTCCAGTTTAGCGAGCGTGAAAGGCCACAAGATCGCTCGACAATATTTTCATGTTTAGAGGGTCTGAAAAGGGCTTAAAAGAAGACCTGTTATGTTTTGGGAGTCCCAAGGGTGAGGTCAAGAGTGATAAGGAATCATGCAAATGAGGCTCAAACTCGTAATCAGGAAAAACTAATAAGGACTCCCGAACCTATAGTCGTTAGTGACAGCATGGACACCAAAATGCAACCAGGATCTACCTAGGGCATCCATGTTAGGGTAGACTCTACCACTAAATTACGACACTTCTAAAGCAGCAATGATGGTTCTGTGTCGTGATTCGGTGGGATCGACCCTATGGAAAGGCGGAAAAGACAACAAGATGCAAGAAGTCGAGGTGGAATCCTAACTTAAATGCAACAAGTTGAAAAATTGACTTTTTACCAAAGGACCTTCAAAATGACCCAAAACTCCAAAAAGTTTCCAAATGCCCAAAGTAACACTTCTCGTGACAATCCAAAGGAAACTCCTGAACCATGCTAAATGATTTTTGGTTTAGAAAAACTGACAAAAAGAGGCCAAAAAGTCTATAAATAGAAGTTGGCGGCTCATTATCACCATTGCTAATTGAGAAATTGACAAAAAACCAAAACTACCCCTTTGTGAAAAGAGTTGATTCCGGGAGCTTCAGTGGACGAAACGACCATCCACTTGGACCAAGTAAGTACTGACTACCCCCTCTTGCAATTTAATTATTTCTTTATGCATTTAAATTCATTTTTTGGGGTGGTATCGACCTTTTAACAGGTCAACCCTAAGTCCACGTGGGTTGTCTTATGACAGCCCGAGTGTACATGCAGGCAGACGAAAAACTGCACATGTGTAGACGCTATTGTCAACATTACACCCCATGTGGACCCTTCATTTAATGTAAAAAAATTAAAAAAAAAAAGAAGCAAGAGTTAACCCTCCTGGACTTGGTTTTTGCAGGATGTATGTTCACTAGAGGGAAAGAGAGCATGAGGAGATTAGTGAGTTGGTTGGGGAGGACCCTAATGTTGTTGCTACATTAATGCAACGTGGGTTGTTGAAATTTTTTCTATGTCCTTTCATGCGAGCACAACGTAGGCTATTGAATGCCTTAGTCGATTATTGGCATCCCGACATAGAGGCCTTTATACTAGATAGGCAGTCGTTGGTTCCAACGACATAAGACATATACTTTCTAACTGGCCTCTCTAGGAGAGGGGAACCAGTCAATTTTTGTACTTTTCCCTCTGGGCCTCACAACATCTCGGAGTTGATTGAGTTCCATTGTGAGGCAGGTACAGACAGAACGAGCTTGCAAGTTTCGATAAGCAAGATATCAGACTTATCACTGCAAGTGATAGTGTTGGTCATCGGGTGGATCACTGGGTTTGCGGCTTTGCATCAGGCTTCCCGTGCACAAAGGAATTGTGCAATTCAATTCTTAAATGCACAATTTTTTTATTGGAGCACCACATTACTGGACTGTATGAAGAGGCAGCTAACAGATTGTCGGTTGAGGAATCAGAGGATCTTCGGGTTTGGAATGATTCTTTGTTCTTTCTTATTTGAAAGAGTGCCCAGTTTTAGCCCTCGAGAGGTGGTACGAGGGAAGCAGGTCTCTCTTCCCGCGTTATGTAGATGGGCGGTGTTGCTACCGTGACCAGGGGGGGGGGGGGGGGGG
>JASDQU010103497.1:120670-135371 GCA_032191745.1 Picea mariana | reverse complement strand
GAGGAGCGAGGAGAGATGGGTAAGATTTATTTTTTTTTGTTTTTTTATATATATCATTTATTTTTATATACTAGAGTACCTGATAGACATGTGTCTATCATGTGCAGATGTGGGGCTAGTGTGACTAGCAGACTATGCGAGGAACATGCGACGTCCTCGGCCAGAGGTCGTACCAGCCGCAATTGGCGGGCTAGCAACTGTAGGAGGGCCTCCAGCTGGTGAGGCTGAGAGATTTTTGAGACGAGTAGATCAAAACTTTACCTCGCTCACTCGTACAGTCCCCATGGCAAAGATCGAGGATCTACCACCATCTATGCAGCCTCATGTGGTGGGGGCACCACGGATGTGGGTCTGTCTTTTTCGGCATTTGGAAAACGTTGTTGACTATTATAACCGGGCCCACAGGCCCCGTCCCTAGTTAGGCTAGACTTTTTCGTGCCGAGGGCACTACTTGTATATTTTTGAGGGCATAAGCCCCATGAGTCGTTATTGGACATATTTTTGAGGCGCTTGCACCCACACATGTACTCTGATACTTTTGATATTATATATGGATTTTTATGTCTTTTTTATGTCTTATGGATTACTTTTTCTTTAAAATGGTATTTACATGTGTATGTGTGTGTCCTTCTTATATGTGTGCGAGATGCCAATCTAAAATTTGATTAGCTAGAGTATCTATGACTTGATTTAATCTCCTAGGAACATGAAAATATGTAATATAATCAAAGCTTCGTTCTAAGAGACGTACCCTAAGAACCGTCGGTGTAAAGTAAGATCATGAAAACGGTAGACTCTATTTAACTGAGACACAACCAGTTGAGAGTCTAAATAGACCCGGAGGTGAGAGATACCAAGTGACAAAGCGTCACGAAGCAACTCAATAACTGCGCTATATTTGACGACATTGTTTGTGGTGTCGCCTAAACATATACCTCCTGTAGATAGTAATTGGCCCTGAGGTGTAAAAATTACCCAAGTTGCGGAGGCAAGCCTGCGAGTGTGCCAGCTAGCGTCATCTGCGAATCCAACAAACACCTCTGATTCACTTGACATTTGCCACAGTGACAAAAGATAATATCAAAAATGACACTTCCATAAAACCAAAAGAAACCAAAAAGTAATAGTACAAAGACTATACATATGTTACAAAAAGTTACCCAAGGTGACCTACCTATGAGTAATACTTCTTCAGGTAGAGCCCATTTCTAGGCTTTGCCAAAGCATGTCCCTCAAAATCTACCAGACGATAAGCGCCCTTTTTTAGAACCTCTTTTACAATGAAAGGCCTGAACCACATGGTTTTGAACTTGCCTACCCCCAGGGGGTCCTTATCTTGGTCATAGACCAGGACAAGGTCGCCTTTCGAGAAAATCCGAGGATGAACGGACCAATCATGCTGACACTTGACTTTTTGTTTGTGAGCTTCATTAGCTAAGGGCACATCACGACGCTATTCATTGAGTTACTTGAGATATAATAAACGTTCTTCAAGTGGTGAAGTGTTTGGCAATAACTGTACTGCCAACTTTAAAGATGGGATCTGGCATTCTATGGGCAAGAATGCTTCTAGCTCGTAAATGAGTTGAAAAAGTGAGAAACCGATTGCAGTTTTAACAGACGTTCGGTAGGCCCATAATACCAAGTATAACATCAAATGCCAATTTGACTTAGCCGAATTGATCGTTCGTTGTAGGATGGTCTTAAGAGATTTATTGACAGCTTCCACCTAACCATTTTCTTGAGGGTAGTAGGGTGAAGAATGTTCTTGTCTCAACCCAAGATTTGATGTTAACTCGGTCATCATGTGGTTCTGAAAGTGACTTCCATGGTCAGTGACAATCTCTCTCGGGACATCGAACCTTGCTATAATCTGGTTAAACAAAAAGAGAGTTGCAGTCTCTCCATCATTTTTAAACGTTGGCATAGCTTCGACCTACTTTGTGAAGTAGTCGACGACTACAATGATATAATGGTGCCCCCTTGTTGAAGGAGGGTTGCATGTAGTGTAGTCAATCCCCCACTTGGTGAAGGGACCAACTATGATGACACTAAACATGGGAGCGGGATGTGCCCTCATCTTCCGAGAGAAGATATGACATGGGTGGCACTCCTTGACGATGCGATACAATATTTGATTAGTGTCGGCCATAAGTAACCGGCTCATAAAATATTTTTGGTTGTTGCCGACCTATACAAATGACCACCACATGCTCCAGTATGGAAATCATTAAGCACGATTTTCGCTTCTTAATGAGTGAGGCACCGGCGAAGGATGCAATCTAAACCTTGACAATAGAGAGTGTCCTCGAGGATGAGATAGTTCTTGGCCTAATGCCGTATACGGCGAGGCTCGTCACGAGAAGCAGAGGTGGGGCACTTCAAAGTCTAGAGATAGACAAGTATATCTCCATACCAGGGGTCCGAAGATGTTATCAAAAACATGTTTCCTTGAATAGGCGATTCTTCGAGCATAACATCACCTGACTCGACCGGAAGTTCTGAGATAAGTTCCGCAAAGGCTAGTGACTTTTTGGATTTCACCGAAATGAAATCTAAGTCAAATTCTAGGAGGACAACTATCCATCTACTGATCTTTCCTCCGATTACTCTTCGTGTCAACACGTATTGAAACGGATTCACAACGGCAATGATGGTGGTCTTGCGAAACAAAACATAATGACGGAACCGTTGGACAGCATGGAATGCTACCAACACAAGTTTTTCGATATGAGAATAATTGAGTTTCGGTCCAACCAGATCTTGGATTAGTTAATAGATCACATATTCTAAGAGAAAATCATCCTCCTGAACTAAGACCATGCCGATGGTTGACTCTGCTGCAGCCAAGTATAATAAGAAATCTTTGTTATAATTGGGTGGTCGAAGCAGAGGGGCAGTCGTGAGGGCATGCTTCAATGCTTCAAAGGAGCGTTGAGCGGTATCATCCCAATGAAAAGGAATGTCTTTCTTTAGTAAGCACATAAAGCCCTTTGTAATTTCGTCATAGTTTGCGATGAAATGTTGAAAAAAGTTCGTTTTTCCATGTAGACTCTGAAGCTGAAGGATTGTACATATGGGAGGCAACTGAACTATTGCCTCAACCTTGAGAGGATCGACCATGATCCCTGCTGTTGAAACTATGAACCCTAATAGACGGCCCGACGTCACGCAAAAACTACATTTTTTGGGATTCAAGCGAATCCGAAAGTAGCGACATCGCTCAAAGATAAGTTGAAGGTGTGTGGGATGATTAGTTCTCTTACAAGATTGTGATGCTAAATCGTCTAAGTAGGCCTCGACAATATGTTTGAGATCGTGGAAAGCAAAAGACATGGCTTGTTGAAAGGTAGCTCCAGCATTTTTCAAACCAAAAGGCATCTTACGATACGCGAATGTACCCCATGGACAAACGAATGTTGTTTTGTGTTGGTCTTCAGGTTTGATTTGTATCTGATTATATCCTGAAAAACCATCCATGAAAGAAAAGGCCTCACAACCTGTGCATTCATCGACTATCTGGTCAATAAATGGTGTGAGGAAATTATCTTTTGGCCAGGCCTTGTTCAAATCACGGAAGTCTGTACATATGCGGATCGTACATCGGCACAGGGTTTGACACCCATTGGGTTAAATGGACGGGGTAGATAAAACCTGCCTTGAGAAATTTCTTCACATCAAACTTAATAGTTGTTGCTTTCTTAGGATTAACTGAACGAAGCTTCTGCCGAACCGGCTTAGCATAAGGATAAGTCGTGATTTTGTGTTCAACAATTTTTGGATCGATGACTAGCATTTCCTTGTAAGACCAAGCAAAAACGTCGTGGAATTCCTTAAATAAATCCATGTAGATTTGAATCTCTTCGGGGGAGTAGTGAGCTCCGACGAAAACATTCTTCACGATGCTAGGGGTTCTGGATATGTTTATAGGTATAGTTTTAGCGATGGTTTCCATATTACCCTCGGCGTAAACAACATGTGTAGCCAAAGGATTGATAGGACAAGACCTATCTCCAATCAGAGTCAAGGTGAATTCCTCTGCTTCAATTTTGCTTAACTCTGGGAGGAAGTAAGATCTGTGATGGAGATCATCCCAAGGTTTGTCCAGACTAGTCATTACTTCCTTGATTTCTTCGTCTGAGGGCAAGACTAAGTCTAAAGAATCTGTATCAGCGAGGGAACCTTGAGCCCAAATAGGCTCTAGAATTGGATATAACTCTTGTGCGAGAGTTGGATCGGGGTCGACGGAAGCTTGCTGGACTAAAGAGTACGCTACTTCTGTCATGGACATATACCATGGTGCCTTGTCCCTTCCATCGTGGCCGATGGGGGAGGAAGAATCCACTGGTCATTGAAGTAAATCATGTAAAACGAAGAAACTTGGAAAACCTCAACCTTATGGTGGTTAGATATGAACTTAACGTCACCTTGAGGAGGTGGGTAATTGAAAGTACCCATCAAAGGTGGGCACAAACCAACCCCTATGTTGACGATGTCAGGTTGAGGGTTACCAATCATTGGGACCGTGGATGCCCCCAATGAAGGGTCGGGATGAGAGAAAGACAACTGATCAATGGTCACAATCTAGCCCTCGTGTGGAAACAACAAGACCCGAAAAACTGTAGCGACTATTGCTTGCATGGCATAGGTCCAACTCTTCCCTAACAAGAGATTGTAGTCGAGAGATGCATCGACCACTTCAACCTCCACACAGTTTTCCCTCTTAACTGCATGGGAAAAGAGGGGATAATGCCATGTGGTCGGAACGAACGACCATCGAAAGCGGTAAGGAGAGTAAGTGACGGAGACAAAACAGTCTTTCCAATGGCCTTCCAACACGCCAAAGACATTACACATGTTGAGGCACCCTCATCAACCACCGTGCGAAAAATGTTCTAATTAAAAGTTTTCATGGTGTAAGCCACTACTATCTGGAACGCTACATGGTAAGGGAGATGAGGTTTTAAGTCGGTCATATCAAGCATGATCGTACCCGGATTACAAGTCTTGGTGGATCCTAAAGCGGCTAATTGAGCCTTTCTCTAGGAAGGGAAGCTTTGGAGGACTTCCAAAGCAGACATCGTACAAGGGGTTTGAAATAAATCCTCCACCACAGAGTAGTTCTGGGTGGCCCTTGAGTTTGGGTTGTGAGAATCTTTCTTAAATGCATCTTTTGGGATGCATGTCATGGTTTCGCCCAATGTCTTCTCGATCTAGAGAGGAAGAGATGGGGTTTCATCTTCTTTATCTTTCTCAGAGGTGCTTGGCTTGCTGTAATCATGTGCTCTAGTCGATATATAGGCATCACCTTTCATCATATACACATTCGCGGATGCAGGATTGTTTGAAGACAGAGGGGGTCCTTGGCTGCCCCCTTCCGCACTTGTAGAGGATTGAGTTAGATTTTGGCCATGTTGAAAAGGGTTTGTTAACACAGCCAACTGTTGTTGTGATAATAACTTTTGGCCTCTACAAGCGGAGGGCATTGGTGAGTCGGGTGGTATTCCGCACACAGATTACACGGATACCTCAACTTCCTTTTTTCGGTGTTTCCCCTGCCATCATTATTAGTGGGTTTCTTATCCCCCTTACCCTTCTTACATTTTTTTTTCTTTCCATCAGGCTGCTGGGTGGCCTTCGGATTTGTCGATTTCACACTGTGTACATCCGATGTTTGGGTAGGGGGAGCAGCCGGAACAGTAGTCTAGTTGGCCGCTGTATGCTGGATAGACAATTGTTGCAATTGTTCGTTAGTTGTTCAGTGGGATTTGTTTGTGTTGAACCAACAATACCATCGGCATGTGGTCCAACTCACTATCTGGTTTTATCAAGTATTGATCATGGCGCATCTGGCAAGATCTCGTACAGTGGACCAAACTGAGAATAGATTAGCTCAAGCTGTTGATCTCTCATGATTGCATCTTCTTCAGAAAACACTCCCGACGTTGCGACATCTTTGGATAACTATGGGACCAAAGACTTAAGGAACCACTCTAGCAGGAAAGCTGGTGGGATTGGCACCTTAATCAAACTCTTCCGGCATCTCCACTCTCAAATGTGATCAGAGATATGGTCTTCTTTTGTCTGTTCAAAATTGGCTAGCAATTTTGTGCCAGCATCGTATCTCACAGGTAATTGGAAATGGTTTAGGAAATCCATTGCCAATTTTCTGAAGGAAGAGTATCTTGAGCGGTCGAGCTCAATGTATCATTTCGCAGCACTCCCAATGAGAGTACGTTGAAACAATCACAACTATACGGAGTTGTCTTTCAATGAATTAGATGAGCACCAAAGGTGGAAAGTAGTCACATGATCACCTGGATCTTCATTAGGCTTGGCTTCGAACTTTGGTATGTCTGAAGGCAAATTTATCGGCATAGGGGGCCGACGCAGATCATGACAAATAGGGTCATTCAACAACCTTGTTAAGTTTGGCAAATGCAAGGTTGTCAAGAAAGGTAGTTTGGGTTGTTGGTGATAACCATGGAAAAAGGGGCCTGGAGTTTGACTGGCACCAAGTTGCCAGGAAAAGTTGGGTTGCTGGCCGGGGTTCTGGTAAAAACCATGGCCATGACCAACGTATGGATTTTGCATTTGAGGAGACATCATTGGCTGATTCCCGAAACATGATGTAGATGGTTGGGCGTGAATTACATTTGGAGGACTTTGGGAAGGGTTTCCCCATGTCGATCCCATGGGCATAGGTATTGCACCTTGCCCGGGGTTCCATTGGTTGTGAAAATAATTTCCCCAGATTAGCATTCCTAACGAGGGAACTAATCCTTGCCAAGAATTCCAAGGTCTTGATGTGGAAGAAGTTCCTGGGTTTGCCCCCTATACAAGAATAGTGCCCTGCATAGGATTAGGTTGGCCATAACCGGGGTTGCCCCCAGTCAGGAAAGCAGTTGACGAGAAAGCGTTGTTACCAAATGCACCGAACAAAGAAAACAATGTCGACCCTACTGACATATTATGAGAAGGTGGTCCTTGAATCCCTACTCCAAAAGAACTATGGTGTGTGTTTGGCTCGGCGGATTGCTGGTGGGTACCACCGAGCGAAGGGGACGAAGGAGTTATATGACCTCCCCTGTAAGGGAAAGCGTTAAAGGGAGCTAAAGTGCTCCCCATGGGTCCTTGCAGAGGAGTGTTAGAGCTCCCTACCCCCAGACCTAAAGTCTGTAAAGTGGAGTAGGATAGTATAAGGCTTGTACCTGAGCTAGGCATCCCGTATGAGAACGGAGGTCTTGTCGCACTTTGTGTGAAAGGAGCAGTGGCCGCCGCCAAAGACGGGATCAAACCACTACTCGAGGTAGAGGCAGTCGATACCATGGTGGCTCAGACCAAGGACGGTGGGTTAGGAGGTGGAACACCCCTTGTGGTGACAGTCGTAGTGGGAATAGAAGAATTCCCAGAAGAAGTGGTAGCATTTGTTTCCATTGTTGCGCGTGACACTGTCTGGCGCCCTTAAGGATAAATCTATACGATGATGGGCACCAAAAGATCAGTGGTTGGAGTTTCAGGTGAACCGAGAGCTTCCTCTCCAAGGTCTGAAATAGTTGGTTCCTCTGGATGTTGGTCGGGCACAGTTTCATGTGACCCAGTCTTTTCAAAAGACCCTTGTTGGTCTAGCTTTCACCTTAGCGATGGCGGGGGTGGCTCCAGTGTAATTGGTGGCAGGCCAAGAAGTTTTCATGACCGGCAAAGCTCTTGATCCTCCACTATGTGAGAAGATCAAAGACACACTAGAGCTTTCTATTCATTCAAAAACAACACACACTAGAAAAAAGTCCCTACAAGATAAAACAAGCAAACTCTAAATTAGTTGGAAGAACAGTTACAACAATCAACACTAGAGAAACTTACCAGTGCAAGTGAAACTCGAACACAGAAGCACCCTCTGGGTATATTCTGCAAAGCGTGGCCCAATGTATGTCCTAGGTACCACGGTATACCCCCGCATTCACCTGTGTATGTCTCTAAAAAAGATAGGCAACTAGGTTGCCAACGCGTGAACAGTCACCAGGCGGCTACAGTCGACAGTCAGGTAGACCACAATGAGCAGGGTATTGAGCCCAAAACCTATCAAGGGTATCGAAAACAAGTGGTATGAAAGACAAATGAGGACCTTGAACGGATTCGAGACCCACGAAGCTCCATGGCAAATGCAATCGACGGAATCCCAAGACAATCTCTCTATATGTGTTCTCCACTACGATTGGTTCGGCTTTGGAGGGGTTATCTCCACTACCTTTCTGCACATGACCTCATGTTTAGCCCTTGTGTTAGAGGGGGGTCCCAGATAACTTTCACGATACTGGACTTTTAACACTCCCTAGCACAGACTCTTATGTATGTTTTGTAGCCTTGAAGAGTTTCCTCTCCAACCTAAATCAAGGCTCTAGCCTAGACTAATTGATGGACCGTACAAACAAAAAGTCTAGTTGATTTTAATTAATTATTAATTTTTTATGGCTTGTCTTAAGTCAAAGGTTATGAAAGTGAAACTAATGATGTTTGAGAGACGAAAGAAAAAATAAACAGAAGGCTGGAAATAGAATAACTTCTTCTTAACACAATTCTTAATCAACTTTTCAAACTAAAATTTTTTTCTAAAATCTTTGAACAACAAACTCAAAATAGGATTCCGCTAGACTACGAGCTACTTAATTTCCTAAGTAGACAGCCAAGAACTTATAAAAGAAAAACTTTTCCTGGTTACTAATGCAAACCAACAACTACTTAACCAAACCAAGAAATAAATTTTTTTTTTTTTTATTTAATGCTCGCAAAGCAAAAAGGGAAAATGACGACAAGTAAAGACCAAGAAAACTTTTGGCCTAAGCACAGATCGCAAAGAGTTAATAACACACAAACTAATGAAATCAGACTCTCACGCTTGTCTAAAAACCCTATGAATTTTTTTTTTAATGAAAAATAAAGTTATTGTTGTGATCAAACCTAAGTTGTTGACTGCTATTATGGAGACCAAGAACCCTGAGAGGTATAACTCTTGACAAGGAAAAGGATGACTGCCTCTCCTTAAAAAAAAAAATTCTCGAAGGACACGCTGCTGACAGTTCAACAGCCAGCGTGTGCACGCGAGCTGTGTAAGGTCAGAGCATGTGTATACGCATGCAGACCTTATGTAGGCCGCATGTACCTCTGCAACTCTTCAAAAAATGAAAAGGCAAGCAATCAAGCACTAGCATAGACTACTGGTATTGAGAACCAGAATCTCTTGAAGACTCAGAAACTTACTTTGACAGAAAAAGAAAACAATTCAAGGAATTTTTCATAGAACAAAACCAATCTGAGGTGAAACCTAAGCTATAAACTGCAAAAAACAGAGACTAGAATGAGTTATAGAAAACCCCTCAGAAGGATCACTTCTAAGAGGGGAGAGGATGACTGCCTCTCTAATACAAATTTTTTGAACCTAGCCACACTACTGTTGTTTCATCAGCTAGCGTGTATACGCGAGTTCTGTGAAGGTTGGGCATGTGTACATGCATGCAGGCCTTATACAGGCCACGTGTACCTCTGTGACTTCCCAAAAAGAAAATGCATCCAAGCAAAGAAAGCAAGGAGTACTGGTATGGAAGACCAATATCCCTGCTAGCTCAGACTTTTGCAGAAACTCTAAAAACAAGTAATGAAACCAATTTTTAAAAATACCCAAAAAAGGACTCCCAGAAAACCCTAGAGATCCCCAATATGGTCGCCAATTATGTTGTGGGTGGGAATCCCTCCTACAGACTTAGCATTTAAGGGCGCTAATCATGCATGCAAAAAATGACCATTTCGAAGGCTTCTATTCTTTTCTATTCTCCCAACACAAAACCCCACATTCATGTAATACAAAGGTGAAAACAAGATTCGGTAACTCTACCTTGAGTCCTTCGTTTGATGTCGATCCCTTTGCTCTCACTCATTCTTTGCTTGCAGGCCTCCTCCCAAAGATGACCTGTATTCACACATGAACAAACAAAAAGATGCGAACATGCATTTCATATACTAATTGTTGGGTTAGTTGTGACAATATCATAAAATAAATATTCAACTTGAACACATGATATGGCGAGACGAGAAAAGTATTCCTTTTTGTATTAATCTTCACAAGAGTAAACTTACAATATGTGGTCAGCACTGCTCCTCGAAACTGTTCCTGGGCTCCTCTTCAACTGTCCTCCAACTGCTTTGCTCTATACTTCTCTTTGCACAAGGATGACTAAAAGTTGGGACAAGGGAAATGCTCAATTGGGTATAGTTTCTTTACTATGATTTTCCTCCTTTCAAATGGGACCCTTACCCCTTCTTTTATAGGCTAGAAGGAGCTAGGTATTTGGTCGAATGACCGGCCATGCATGGCCGAAAGGTTTAGTTAACTTACCCAAAGCTATGTGTTTTGTCAACGACTTTCCTTTTTTCGTGCTTTTGTAGGTACACGCGGGTTGTAGTGAGGTAGCTAGCATGTACACTCGTGCAGTAGTGGAGTAGGGTGCATGGGCCTTTAATAAGGGTGTTTTTTAAGAAGAGTTGTTCAATACTGGCTTGGCAAAGAAGGCATATGGGATGGCCTGATGTCAGGTAAGTATGTTTGGTGCAAATTAGGGTTATAACAAAGGCCCATAGAGAAGTGGGCAGAGCTTCCAATGGGGCCTTGTAAGACGCTCCTTCTGCAAGTGTAACCATAACTTGTCTCCAACTTGAAATTGGTGCGGTGCCCAATGTTGATCATAGCATTTCTTGCACTTAGCATTGACTTTTTGCAAAATCTCTTGGACCTGTTGGCAGATGTGCTGAATCTGCTCAATGAATCTGGTGGCTTTGTTGGTCTCAGTCTGAACATGGGAAGAGTCTGTTTGTGTGGTTTCCAGAGGTAGTGCAACATCAATGGGACCCAAGGGTTGGAATCCCAGTCCCACCTTAAAGGGGCTATGGTCGGTGGAGCTATGGAGAGACATGTTGTAATTGTGTTGAACATAGGGGAGACTCTCATCCCATGTATGCAGATGCTTAGAGTTGTACATGTGCATGATGTGCACAATCATCTGACTGACGACCTATGTTTAGTCATATGTTTGGGGGTGGAAACCTGTGGATTTAGTAGGCTTGGTGTCCAATAGTGACCTGAGAATCGACCAAAATATGTTGAGGAGCCTATTGTCCCGATTGGAGATGATGGTCTGTGGTATCTGAAAATGTACCCACACTCGTTTGAAGAAGAGCTTGGTATTATTTTCCACTGTGATGTTCTTCTTGCGGGCTATGAGGATGACCATATTCAAAAACCGATCAACGACCACAAATACACAATTATTGCCTTGCTTGGTGGATGGAAGGCTAGACATGTAATCCATTGAGATGGATTTCCAAGGCTTCTTGGGGGTAGAAAGAGGGGTGTATAAGCCTTGTTTATTGATGGTTGGCTTGGCAATCGCACATGCAGTGCAAGATATGATATACTTGTTGACGTCTTGTTGAAGTTTTGGCCAATAAAAATGTTTCTGGAGAACGACCACAATTTTCTCCACGCCAAAATGTCCTGCCACCTGATTGTAGTGGGCTTCCCAAATCAAATTTGCACGCTCACTTGTAGGAACACAGAGATGGCCCAGATGGCATAACATCCCATCCTGAACGTGAAAATTGGTTATAGCCGCGGATGTACCAAAGATCTTATAGGTGGTGGCGAAGTTCAAATCTTGTTGATAAAGTTGGGGCCACTCAGATGATTCATGTCCACAGGAATGGAGCACAGTGGTGAGTGCAAATACTAGAGGTCGACTGAAGTAGTCAATGACACGATTTGTGCTCCTTGTCTTATACTTGATGTTGAGATGGCACTGTTGCAAGTAGGTGGACCACTTATGATGGCGGTCATTCTACAACTTCCCATGTGTCAGTATGAGCCGTAGAGGCTTGTGATTTGTGTGGATGATCGTCTCCTTTCCCATAATGTAATGTTTCCATTGACGATAGGATTGTACAATGGAATACATTTCCTTGTCATAGTTGTGGTATTTCCTGACATTATTTGATAGTGT
Source organism: Picea mariana (assembly GCA_032191745.1). Lineage (NCBI taxonomy): Eukaryota > Viridiplantae > Streptophyta > Pinopsida > Pinales > Pinaceae > Picea > Picea mariana. Next base: position 123,324 of record JASDQU010103497.1, on the reverse strand, counting down.
ATCACTATGGTATGCCACCGGATGACCGTGTTGAGTGAGAACTGTGCCTACAACATAATCAGATGCATCCGTCTGAATCTCAAACAGTTGTTGCAGATCATGCAAGGAGGGTACTGAAGCTGAGCATAAGTGATGCTTCAGATCATCAAATGCTTGTTGTTGTTCCTTCACCCACACAAAATTTTCCCTTTCACCACCCTTGGTCACCTGGCTGAGGGCCCATGCAATATGGGAGAATCCCAACATGAATCATCGGTACAAATTGGCTAGTCCCAAGAAGCTCTAAAGATCGGTTAGTGTGGTTGAGGCTGGCTAGTTAGGGATGACTTGGATCTTAGCGGGATCGACATGTACCCCATGCTCATAAACAATGTATCTCAAGTATTGGAACTTGTTCATGCCAAAGGAACATTTTTCCAAGTTGGCATATAGCTTGTGCTGCCACAGAGTGCTCAAAACCTATTGAATATGTTGCATGTGCTCCTCCCAAGTTCTGCTAAAGATGAGGATGTCATCCAAATATACCACCAAAAAAGATTTGGTGAATGGTCTCAATACATCAAGGTGAAATCACGAAGGTGGGTTACACTTTCGTGACAATCGGGTCTCCAAAATTTCGAAAAACCTTTTTTCGGCCGAAAGATATTATTTTCGGCTGAACTATTTTTCGGCCGAAAACGTAAACGTCAAATCGAATGGTGCAATAACAGCCCCCTCGATTTGTGTGTACAAATTTGGTCGGACGGATATTTTTTTCCAGCAATAACTTTTCGGCCAAACAATCTTTCGGCCGAAAAATTGTTCGGCCGAACTATTGTTCGGCCGAAAAATTGTTCGGCCGAACTATTGTTCGGCCGAAAGATTGTTCGGTCGAACTATATTTCGACCGAAAGAGTGTTTATATATTACCGACACATCGATTGTAGAATTTTTTTCGCAAATTTGTGTCGTGGTAGGTGTATGCAGTAGTAGTTGCAGTGTTGGTTGGAGCCGCATCTATTGGTCGGAGCCGAGTAGGGTCGCCGTTGGTCGGAGCCGCATCTGTTGGTCGCGAGCGCATCGGTTGGTCGGAGCCAGGGTCAGAGCGCATTGGTTGGTCGTCGTTGGTCGTCGTTGCGAGCACGTCGGTAAGTGTCAAAACCTTGTTTTGTAATGTAGAACAAAGATATACCAGAGCCGAACGTGGATTTAGATATACCAGAGCTGAACGTGGATTTAGACATACCAGAGCCAAAAATGTATTCGACAAAAAAAAAAAAGAATAATAACAGTGCCATATTCCACCGACATTTACTTCCTGACCGTAACCGACTTCCAAATATCCCTGGTTTATTTTAAATCCCAAATTAATTGGCACAAGGACATTAGGAAATCTCATGTCAAGCGTGAAATTTGAATCACATTTTTTAAATCAATAAATTCTTACAAGATATTTATCTCTAGTAGTAAATCAACCCATCGATTAATATTTTATGATCTTACAATTTTCAAATTGGATGGAATAACTTTTGGATAGTCAACTATTTACTAACCAAGAATTGTAGTCGACTAGAATCTGTTTGGTCATACAATACTACATTAACTTCCTTGTGTTTGCCAATATAAGATCAACTCTAAATTTCAGTTCCCTTAGGATACAATTCATAAGGTAAGATAATTCGATTAATATTGACTCGCTTCAACATTGCATATTTATTAATGGAGACATTTTGGTTATGTGCACTGTTTTGTGCACTGTTTTACATGATTAATCGATCACATTTTGGTTCTGTGCACTGTTTTGTGCACTGTTTTGAGCATAATAATCGATCACTGTTTTGTGCACTGTTTTGAGCATAATAGTCGATCACTGCTTTGTGCACTGTTTTGAGCATAATAATCGATCACTGTTTTGTGCACTGTTTTGAGCATAATAATCGATCACATTTTGGTTCTGTGCACTGTTTTGTGCACTGTTTTACATGATTAATCGGTTATCTATCGTCAACACTATACACGATTGTCTATACAGCTCTGAATTCGAATCCCTTCCATAAACGATGACTAAGTAAAAATTATATTCGATGTAAAATGTATATATATTTTTTAATTACAAGGATTGAAATATCTAATACATAATTTATGGGGATGAGAATCGAAAATAATATGTAATTTTAAAACAGTAATTGTATCCGACATTGTATCACAAATTCAATCGTATGAATAATTAAATATTTCCTCTATTGACATATATAAAAAACGAATTTAAATTAACAATAAAATCTTGAATCTTAATCCCGTAAACCAGAAATATCTTCTATATCTTTTAAATATAAATTTTCACTCTTCATATTATTGTGAATTTTAAATATCTTTTCTATTTTTTAAATATAAATTGTATTGTTATCTTTATTCTTTGAAAATTTTGAAGTTGTGCTCTAAATTTCATGAAAACTTAGAGAAAAAAAGTTGTGACATCACTATTCTTTAAACCCATTTACACAAGCATGTTAAAGATGTGATCTAAATTTCATGAAAGCTTAGAGAAAAAAAGTTGGGACATCACTATTCTTTAAACCCATTTACACAAGCATGTTGGGAGTATCAACGTCATTGAGAATAAAAGTGTCAAAGTAAAAATGTGTATAAGATTGTATACAAATATAAATCTGTAT
>JASDQU010103497.1:94738-106055 GCA_032191745.1 Picea mariana | reverse complement strand
ATCGTACACATTCTGCGCATGTACAATTCAAAGCATCCACGCACATGGGATGAGAGCCTCCCCTATGTACAACACAGCTACAACTGGGCTCTCCATAACTCAACTAGTCACAACCCCTTTCAAGTGGGCTTGGGATTCCAGCCACTATGTCCCATTGACATAGCCATGCCATTTGTGGCTACTCAGGAAGATTCAGCTCATGTCCAGTCTGAAACGGATAAGGCAAACAACTTCATTGAGCACATTCAACATATCCGCCAACAAGTTCATGACATCTTGGACAGGGCCAATGCTAAGTACAAGCAGCGACATGATCAACATCGGGTGCCACACAACTTCTAGGTGGGCGACAAAGTGTGGCTGCATTTGCAAAAGGAGCGCCTCGCTGGACCCCACTGCAAGCTTCGTCCACTCCGATATGGGCCGTACACCCTCACCAAGGTTGTAGGGGAAAATTCCTTTGAGCTCATCATTCCACCATTCCTTGGTCTGCACCCAGTGTTCAATGTGGACCACCTTCGACCCTACTTTCCACCTCTACTAGACACATCCGACATGGAAGAACAACTCACACCAACAGAGTTAAATCCAGATTGCATGAAACAAGCCAGAACTGATCAGATCATGGATACACAGATCAAGCACACCCTAAAACAAAGGATACCGCTATATCGAGTTGTCAAAGCAGGCCAACTCCTTCACCAAGGCAACTGGCTCACTAGGGACCAAGTTCAGCAGAAGTTTCCTCATCTCGTGGAGGAACTCAATGCAATGGGGACCGTTGCTTCCTAAGGGGGGAGGAATGATCTAGGTGGAGATTGGTGGCCACCCACCTATTCCACTTGGACCCCCACCATTGCTTCTTTCAGTTTTTCAGTTTCCGCGCAGTTTACTATTTTTAGCAGTTTTTCGGGTCCTGAACTTCCGGAGCCGTTTTGAGGCCTTAAACAACATTTTTTGGGAAAATAGGGAGCAACATAGATTTTAAATCAATGTTGTTCACCCAAAAGTTGTAGTCCTCGGATAGATCTTTCTAACGAGGTATAGAACGCGTCAAACGGAGATCGTATGCCAAAGCTACGTCCCCGGGAAGTTGATGTACCAACTTACCCAAACGGGGCCCATAGTCTTGGCGTTTCATCTCCTAGGGTTAGGTATTTGGATGTTTAGGGTTTTCCATTGTTTCTCAATAATAATAGGCCTTCGAGCCTCATTGTAACACAGTTCATAGGCCAGTATCCGCCACATCTCTTCTCAGAGATAAGCTACTAGTGCCCTAGCTAGTTTATTTCCATTCTGTCTGTAAGCATATTTCAGTCATTTGTTATTAATGAAATGAAGTCTTATTTCCGCTACATCTCTGTGTTTTTGTGTATTTCTGTATTTTATTGTGTTCCTACATAAATCCAGATAATAAAATTTGTGCGATAACATTTTGACATTGTTGTTGGGGAGGATTTTTAATCCTCTTTCATGCCCTAATGACATATTGGCAAGCTTTGATCCCAAGGCATTCACTCGTAGCTTTCCAGGCGACTCCACTTAAGGGAAGTTCCCTTTCCTTTTCCCTTCTTGATGATATTTTCATAAAACTCATCTGGCAACTTCACCATGAGACAAACCCAAGGGAGGGATTACCCTATCCCTCCACCTGTACCTAAACGTCCTAAAAATGGGTCCAGACCTCCTAAAAATTTCTCCCCTCCCACCTCTCCAAGGCCTTCAACCTTGTCCATACCTTTTTCACCAAACGCTCCCTATAATTAATGGGTCAAGGAAACTTGCGAGCCCTTGGACATGAGAAATCTCCCAGGATCACCCCACCAAATCCCAAAGGGTTTCAAAGAATGGCTTCCAACATTTTCACGAGAAGACTCAATTCCTTTTCTCAGGGCCCTTGAACCTTATGACCAGTACGAGGACGTTTAGATGAGTATTTTATCCTACTCTCTCATTGGGGAGGCCCAATAATGGTATAAAAACATCTCAACAAGGAAAATCACTAACTAGGATTCTTTTCGCTAAATTTTAGTTAAGAAAAATACTAAAAGGAAATATTGCATATCCGTTTACAATAAATTTTGTCATTGCAAGAGGGATCTAGGGGAAAGTATATGTGATTTTAATGACTGTTTCAACACCCTGGTGAAGATTTTTCCCCGATATTTCGAGCCTACTCAACAAAGTGTCCTTGGGACTTAAATGTTGACCATAAAAGACCCTTGTGTTTTCCTAATAGGGAAAACACATCCTTCTACCTTGATTGAAGCCCAAGAGATGGCATGTGAAATTGAGGAGAACTTGGCTTCCTATTTCCACCAAGTTGAGGACTGTCCCAAAGAAGTCACACAAGATAACCTATTCAACAATTTCATTATTCCACCTCCCAACCCCCCTTATGCCAGTAATGATTACTTGGATAAGGATAAAAGGGATTTTTCCAAGAGATATGTTGCTCAAATAATGAGTGTCATAGGGAAGGGGAAAACACCAGAGTCTAAAAAAAGGGCTACCTCGGTGGAAGAAAGTTTCAGAATTGAGGAGGCCATGGTAGCAAAGAAAGCAAAAAGGAATTTGCTGCAACATATTCAGAATATTCTCTCCACCCAATGAACCAGAAGAATCTCATACCGTTGAAAGTGAGTCAGAAGAGCCCATCATAGAAGATGGGACTCAAGAAGAGACTACCATAGAACTTGCTAAATGTATTGACTCTTCTCATCAAGTTATCAATGAGGGAATCCACAACACTTTCATAATGGAAAACTCTCTTTTCTAGATGAAGAAAAGAGGGATGAATGTTGGGGACTGGATTTTGATGTTGCACACTCAAGTTCAGGATTAGGTGTTGGAGTGGTCCTAATATCACCTGATAAAGAGGCTACCCTTTTCTCATACAGGCTTCAGTGGATTTCACTAACAATATAGTTGAGTATGAAGCCCTGGTTTTGGGTTTGAACCTTTCCATTGATATGAAAATCAACTCATTATGCGTAAGAGGGGACTAAGATTTTATTGTCTCATGGGTTAACAAGATTTTTACAGCCAAAAATCCAAGGTTAAAACAGTGAAGAGATGATATTTGGGATGCCATCAAGAAGTTTGATGACTTTTCAATTGAAGCTATCCCTAGAGAAGAAAATCATCTGGCATGCAACCTTGCAGTATCCACTTCCACTTTACAACATTTCAAAGAGATCAGTCTCTACAAAGTAGAAGTAAACTTTAGGCCTTCACTACTTGACAACCTGGAACACTAGCAAGTTTTTTATACTGAGGACCGAATCTCTTGTTTTCTTCAAAATGAGTTTGAATTATCTGAAACCCAGATAAACCTTTTGGTCGAGGGACAAAATATTGAGATTATATATATACCTAGCGGACCCTTACCCAAAGGCATCATTCCCCTAGAGAGACATTTTTTATGAAAATGACATGTATAAAGGGAAAACATCAATCTATATTGAAGATGAGGTCATTGAGTTCAATATTGGCACCAAGGAATCCCCAAAAATGGTCAAATTTAGGAAGGGGACAACTCCTGATGAGAGGGAGAATTTGATTGCTCTTGTCAAAGAATTTAAGGATGTTTTTTCCTAGTTGTATGAAGATATGAAGGCTTACCGAGAAGACGTTATACAACACATTATTTCCCTTAAAGAAGGCACAAAACCCTTAAGGCAGAAGCTCAGAAAAATGAACCTGAAAGTCGCACCACAAGTCCAAAAGGAGTTGCAAAAGATGGTTGAGGCAGGGATAATCAAATCCATCATGTATGTTGAGGAAAAGATATGAATTTATCTTACTCAAGCATTTTCAAATCTTGCTTGGCTAAGGCAATATAGTTGGGAATATTACCCTATGTTTATAGCCTCAAAAAGTGTTTCCCAACCCACAAATATTAGTTACAAGGGCTTAGGATGATTTTTTTAAATAAAATATTGCTGCAAAATATAACATTTTTATATAATTTTCTAAATATAACAGATTGAAAAATTAAATGTGGAGACAAAAGAAAAAATACCAAGTCACATATTAACACAAATGAGACAGAATAGCAATCGCTTATTTCATTCCAAGAAATCAAAAGAATCGTTCTCTTTACAAAAATCCCTGAGGGAGTTTGGACCAAAGTCAAACTTAGATATCCCCGATGAAAACCATACAAAAGGACTCTGACAAGAAGTAAAAATTGAACTTTAAAATATGCATCATCTTGCCACAGACTGTTGCCCACTAGAATCTGCACAATATCCTTTATTAGTCATGAAATCTAATTCATAAACAAAAAAGTATATACAGACTATCAAAGATAGATCAACACCTATGACACAAGCATTTGAATGATATGGTTCAGCCTTGAACCTTGTTGTCTACAATAGGACCCTGTTGTCATAAAAGAGAATTACGCTTTTAATGAATTGAAGAAATAATGAAAATTGAACTATCTCAATAAAACTCAAGAGCAAACCTTAGTATGTTTTCTCCTTCTATTCTCCCTTTGTTCTTCCTTCTCATTTTGCTTTTATGCATTCCAAATTAGTTGAAGTAGTTCAACTACCTCATTTAGTTAAGTTAACTAAAACTTAATTAACTTTTAGTTTAGGGGAAAAATTAATATAATAATAATAATAATAAGGGTCTTTTAATAAATAATAACTAGTAGGTGGGACCCCTTGTGACTGCCTTTAATTTCTTAACAAAACTAAACATAACTAGTCAATCAATTAAACACATCCCTCCTTGTGGCTCCCATAATCATTTCCATAATTTGAAAATTAAATATCAATGATATTTCAAATTATGTCCAAACATATAATATCCAAAATATCCAAAAACAGTTTGATGTCCAAAACCTTCAGTAGTCCACTATCCTCAATAAAAAAATAATAAAGCATAATCAAAAACCGTATTTGCCACTTTGAGAGACAATTTTTCCTTTGTTGTGCTATCCCCTTTTGACTTCCTTGAATTAGCCTTAGGTTGTGTAGAACCTTGAGGCTTGATATCATTGATGACATGGGAACAGTCATCTCTCAAGTGAATCCAGGATGCTACTGACTTGGCTGAATCACTTGAAGGAGAGGAGGGTATAGCAACAGCTTTTCCTTTGTCATGCATATGGTGGGCTTCGGTTTTGAGTCTTTTGCTTGCGTGGGAGGACTGTACAGGTGAGTGTGCAAGGACAATCTGGACATTTGGGTTAACAGGAGGAGGAGGAGGGGGTAAAGACAAATTTGTCCAACCATGATGGTGGCAGACTGTTGGGTGAACAATATCCTGCCATTCATCATTCTCGGAAACTTCAGATTGAAAGGAAACATGAGGGGGCACAGGGATACCACGGACATGTTGGGGTTGGAAGGGAGGCCTCTCTGGTCTAGGTTGAACTACCCCTTGTCCAATCCAATTGAAAAATCCAGCTTGAAAGAGTTGGTTTAACTCTCGAGGATCTGCATTGAAATGTGTTGAGAATCTGGGCCTTCTAGGCCCTCTGTTCCAATTCCCTCTGCCCCTATTATTTCGGCCATGACTTCCTATGCTGAAGAAGATCATCCTATATGCAACAATTATTAGCAACTAGCCTCTTAAATAGACCATACATGACATTCTCTTAATATGAAACAAAGTCTGGCTCAACAATCACATCAGACCCATGCAATCCAATCCATAAAAATCATTTATTAATTTTCAATGAGCAGGGCGTGAATTAGGGTTCAGGGATATCTGAGGGGGTTGTATTGAGCGAAAAAACTGAGAAAATGAAAGGGAGTAGGGAAATGATTATTGCTCAACAATTCATTAAACAATTGACTATGCAACAATAACCAAAACATATCAGTTGTCATCTATCTTTGTGTTATTTTCTAATTGTTTTCATACAAAGATTTAATTTAATTTTAATGAACAAGGTGCACAAAAATGAATTTGGGATCATGAGGGGATTTGTAATGAGCGAAAAAGTGAGAAAATGAAAGGGAATTAGATGGATATTGTTCATGGAATAAATTAAATCAATCAATTATCATAACTCTGTTTCAAATTTAATCCAAAAGACATCCACTTTCAAGAACAAAACATTCATTGTTCCTCAATTGTATGCAAATTGCTTGTTGTCTCAATAATAATTAAATTTCCCAGAAATCCTTAATTTATAACAGTCTTTGCATTATAACTTATGTAAACTTTTTCCATTCAACAATATTGTATATTCTAACTTTGATCTCTTCTTTTCAAAATAAACAAAACATGCACATCAATTCTTGTTATATTATGCCCAACATTTATCCCTGATAATCAATAATATACCATGATAAACAATCCACAATCATTGTTCTTTAATCAACAATTGGGCCTGATTTAGTATACACAAGTGTCTTTTCAATCATAGACAGACTTAAGAGCATGTGCGAGGGACCAATCATAACACGAGGTCTTCAATCATATAATCAATACAATCTTGAATCGACAACAACAACCAAATCAAAACAAAATGGAACCCTGAGCTTGCTTTCTGTGTGCAACAACGTATGTAAACTTCTTTTAAAAACAAATGATAGTCTGCACCAAGATTCCCATAGAACCATATCATATATGAAGCGAATAGAACTAAATTGACACACATGCACCTCTTTTAACTTGCCAGAACCCTAATCGAGCTTGGTAAAACTCACACATGTGTCTTCTTATGCAATCAAGATCATGTTGGATTAAACACAGTGATTGAGACCATAAACGAATAGAAAGACAGCTCTCGATTGTATTCAACCACTCATTTTCTTTCTTATTTGTTCAAACAAATTCATCACAGAAGGACCACACAGAAATTTAACCAAAAGGATGGGTTTATAAAAGAGGGAGCACAGGTCTTCAAACTCCCACAATCATTAAACTAATAACCCAAAGCTTGACAAACCCCAAAAGGTGCTCGAGGAGAGAAGAGGCAGTCAAAGTTTGAGTCGGGCTCTTAAAAAAATAAATGCATAGAGGCAACGAAAGCTTGCTTGTATTTTTTTAAAACACAAAGAGATAATGGTATTTCAAATCGTCATATCCATTCTCCATCGATTAATCAACCACAATGTAATCTTGAAAATAGAGAGGCACGCTCTTTTAAAAAAAAATATAGTCTTTCGTCTTATACTTCCAAGCCTTTGACAGAATAATAAGTGAACGCCTGAGGATAGAAAAAGGCAATTCGAGTAAAACAACCAAGTTGCAAATAGGTGCATCTAACACTTTTCAGAGAGGAACAAGGGTTAACTTAAACAGTGGAGGGTACTCAAACACAAAGAGATAATGTCTCTTTTCAGCACCCGGGAGGTTGATAACCTATGACAACAATTGACAATGAGGACACACAACATTCTTTGTGAGAGAACACCAAGATATAACTCGTATCAATTAGATGCCCACACAGTCCTGCATTAACATTCGGGTCAACCAAGACTGAACCTTTGGAAAGATTTCGGCAAAGAGACAGTAAAGAACGGGCCATCAACAACAGATCGGGGTTTAGATAATAGAAGCACCCAATAGTCAACAGTTTCCCTGCAACTGGATCAATATTACAACAACGACCGAGAGGGACAACGAGTTGACGGCCATTGATACACAGAACAATGGTTAAAAACCCTCAACCATCAAACTCAGAGCTTCATTTCACCACTGTCACCATTATTTCATAGAGAACAATCATAAAACCAAGTTGACCCATACATAACCAATGCGCAAACTTTATCATCAATAATACCCATCACTCTGCTTACAATTATCAACATTTTGCAGTCATCACAGAGAACCATAACACCATATTTACACACATAATCCATGCATTCTTGAGCCACCATTTGATTCATAGTACAGATAGTCCATCATGGATGGAGAGCAAAGAGCCATACCTATGATAAAATCGTTTAAATGACGAGTTGGCCGAGCTTTCCTTCCGAAACTTGAAAAATGCGGAGCTTCCACAACCAACAGAGTAACAATGCAACAATGCATCAATGCTAGGGTGACGGGCAATAGGGAGGATTGGAGTGACGTACAGTAAATGCACGTCGCTTCCTCACCTAGCCCCATTCAATTCCATGTATGAGACATCCCACTAAAAATGCATTCACCATTAAAAATAAGTCATATAACCAATGCATAATTCAATTCCATATCCATTGTAAGATCTGATACCATATATATTGCATAGTGCACCACCCGAGATATCTCATATCTCTACGTTAACCCTTTGCCATAACTCTACACAATAATCACATATCAACATTGTTATATGTGCGTCCTTTCAACTTTTAGTCAAAATTGCATATTCCTTTAACCAAACCATAGTATAATAGCTAGGACTAACACGTGTACCCATTAATTCTTTCATTTAAAGTTTGCATGTAGTCTTTTATCGTGGCTTTAGGATTAATACATAGTTCCTTTCCTTTTGTTATAACTCTAGAACCTTTTCATAGTTTTTTTTTCTTTTGTTTTGATCAAGCTCCCATCTAATTATCCCTTGCATATATGTGGATAAGTAATCAATATATGAATTAGTTACAAGGTTATAACATAGCACCTATAAACAACATGATCCTCATACCCATGGAAACTGTTATGTGTCACAAGTGATTACCAACAACATTCAACAGTAATGCATTAGCCACTCATTATCACGCCAAATGAAACCAAGACTGCATCATCAAAAAATGTAGGACTGTGTAGGCAACATCATAACAACAACAAAATATGTCTAATATGTATATCCTTGCACCTCTAGTCTACAAGGGGGTCCAACCTACTAGTACTATATTATTATCATAATTAAATAATAGCGCTTTAGCAATCCTTTGCGGGTGGAATTTATCATTGAGATTTTAATCGTCAACAAACCGGCGACTCCACAGGGAAATTTGTTTCCAACAAGGTACTCGTCTTGGATATCCAATCCTGTCATTGTCTGGAAAAATATTGGTGATATCAAGATATGCGCTTACTTCAGAAACTTGAACCAAACCTCACTTAAAGATAATTATCCTTTGCCAAACATTGAGTACCTTTTGTAGAGGCTCACCGAAGCATAAATGATGTCCATGCTTGATGGATTTGACGCAGGATGGTCTCGGATTGTGGAACCCTGATGGGGTAATCCTTGGGTGTGTAAATAAAGAAGAAGTAGACAAGTTGATCGTAGAATTTCATTCAGGATATTGTGGAGGCCATTTTGTAGCTCGCATTACTACCCATAAAATTTTGAGGGAAAGATATTATTCTCCCACTATTTTCTCTGACACACATCAATACATCAGATCCTGTCAACCTTGTCAATTCTTTGTTGGAAAGCATCACCTCCATGCCCTCCCTCTTAAATCGATTGTTGTAGAACCACCCTTCCAATAGTGGGGACTGAATTTCATTGGTGAGTTCAAGGACAACTCTAGTAATGGTTACCGATGGGTTTTGACTGCCACAAACTATTTCACCCGATAGGTGGAAGTCATCCCAACAAAGAAAGCAACATAAGAGGTGGTAATGAAATTCCTTGAAGAGAAGATTATCACTATATTCGACGTTCCTGCCAAGATAACCACAGACAACACCAAGGCTTTCAATTCGATGGTGCTCAATGAGTTTTGTTTCAAATATAGAATTATTTTGTCACACTCTTCAAATTATTATCCTCAAGGAAATGGATTAGCAGAATCCAACAATAAGAAAATCATGAATATTGTAAAGAATATTGTTGGAGAGAATAAGAAAAATTGGGATAGAAATATCAAACATGCCTTGTGGGCAGACCTCACAACTACTTATACCTCTACTAGGAAAACCCTTTCGAATTAGTTTATCGATTGGAGGCACGTCTGCCTATGAACCTCCAAATTCCAGCGTTGCAATTAGCCAAACACTTCACCATAGAGAAAGAAGCATTGCCAGGGCGAATTGATCAACTCATGGAGTTGGAGGAAACTTGAAGAATGGATTTTGATCAAATGGCAAAGAACCAAGATAAAGTAAAAGGAACCTTTGATCGTAAATCAAGGCCGAGAGATTTCAAGAAGGGGAATTTGGTCCTAATGCGGGACAAAAGAAGAGAAAAACCTAGAATGCATCAAAAGTTTCATAGTATGTGGTTGGGACCCTACACGATAGAGGAAATATCTAGGTTAGACTCTTTCTATTTGTCCATAGCAGAGGGGAGGAGGATTCCATTACAGGTGAATGGATCCCTCCTCAAGCATTATTTCGCAAATGGTACTTGACTTCTTTAGGGCCCGGGCCCCAGCTAAGTAGGTAGGTCATCTTGCTATCTTGCATTTGCATCTTGATTACTCATGGTAGTTTGATTGCATTTAATCTTTGATTTTCTTTTTTCTCTACTTGCATTATTGGTTTACATGTTTCTCTTTCATCATATTATATCAAAAGATACAAAATTTTATTTTCTAGATTAGTTGTCATTTTTGAAATTTTGGATTTTGGATTATGTAAGCAAATGGTGAGTGAGCCACCCTAGATTAGACATGGAGCATCGAGAGACAGATGATTGACAACATCCACATACATAGATAAAGACCCACTTCACCACCGCATATCCTCGGTTCATCACAATGGCATTCACCACGTCAGCTTTCTTTCAGAAGATGACGGGTCTTGCTCCATGAGGTACAAGTAAGGTATTGTGGTAAGTTTCACTTTAATACTTGAGGCATTTTAGTATGATTCATTTAAAGATACTTTTGATTATAGAACGTCTGCTTGGAAATTATGCTCTTTTCCCTGTTTCACCTTGGTGGTTGACATTGCGCCCTAGTAAGTGGTCACCCTTAGGGATGGGTTTGCTATTGGAAGGTTCCCTTGACGATTCATCATCCCATTCATGATCATACTTATCACCTTTAACACTTCATCCTTTCATATCCTTATCTTTTGGGATTTTTCGGGTGTACTAACCCAAGAAGGCATTGTACCTCATTTCATGGGAAGAAGGGGTTGAAGGCCCGGATGGAATGTAGTTGGCAAAAGATAAAATCCAAAACTATAACCTTCCAGATGCTTTCCCAAAGAGGTCTCAAGAACAATGAAACATTTCTCCTAAAAAGTCAAAGACCTGCAAAAGAAAATACACACATATAAAAATGTCCCACTTGTTGAGGGATCTACACAAGTGCGTTACAAGATTTTATTTACCCCTATGACACTTTGTGTACATCTCCCTTCAAGTGACATTGTGGTACTTCCTCCCAAGATTTATGTTACCCATTGGGAGCACCTAGTCATTCTCGACCTTAATTAATTAATGGAAAATAAATGGGCTTGG
>JASDQU010103497.1:76309-94688 GCA_032191745.1 Picea mariana | reverse complement strand
TTGAGGGATCTACACAAGTGCGTTACAAGATTTTATTTACCCCTATGACACTTTGTGTACATCTCCCTTCAAGTGACATTGTGGTACTTCCTCCCAAGATTTATGTTACCCATTGGGAGCACCTAGTCATTCTCGACCTTAATTAATTAATGGAAAATAAATGGGCTTGGAAAATGGATGCATTAAAAACGAAGGTGCGACACACCCTCTATAAAGACACCCATAAATGAGACACTACGAACCCTTGTATGTCATGAACCCCATGCCTAAAAGTCTTACCCCCATCCACTTCATCTTCTTCACATGACTTAGAGATGGTTCCACCTAGAAAACACTCCTTGACTTAAGGATCGATTCACCCAATAGGTCACCTTCTCAACCCTCCCATACNAATGGCATAGGGTATTTGAGCACTTGTTTAATTTGATGAGGTATTTTTTGATGTACATGCTTAGGTGGCTCTTGTACTAAAAGTGATTTTACGTGCCAATATGCTTTGACTTGAGATCCTTGGAGGGCACACTTGTCTCTCTCTACAGGTTCTTGTTCATGGATGTTTTGGAGGAACAAGCCCAGCTTGGGCCTTCATTGGGGCAGGAAGCCCACAAGTTGGATGTCATGACCCACACCTTGGGACCAGCTGAATGATGGACGTTTTCTTTAGAGGCAAGGGAGGACACCTTGGACAGTGACACCTAGCCCTCTTCTAGCCTAATGACTTGCTTGGCAGCTCTTACGCCAATTTTCTAGGCTTAACGTATTTTTTGGGGCTAGGGCATGTGGTGGTTGATGGACACTTGACACTTTTGGATGGGAGGACCCCTTGCATTATGGAGGAGACACTTGGATTGAGGACATATGGCCTTTGGAGGCCTATCACTTTCTCCTACAACCCCAACAAGTTCACTAAAGTGCCAAAACATCACCCTTTAGGGAGATGACATCATGTTTTTAGGGTTTCTTCCTGTGCAAATTTAAATTTATCTTGTAAAGTGGAAAAGTGAAGGAGATCGCTCTCCTTACTTTGTGGTTTACCCTAACTAAATGCAGACAAACTTTACTATTTTTTGTATAAATAAGGATCAAATTCATTTCTTTTTTTCATAGCTCTCTCATAAGAGAAGACTACTTGGCTGAAATTTGCACCCTACTTGGGCATTTTGGATTATCTCTCTCTCTTGTGCAACATTCTTGGATATTTTTTTATGGTATATTATGGATCTAAGGTGGTGCACACCTCCTGGAGGCTTGTTCTTTTGCTTATGGATGTATATTTCTTGGTAAACTAGGGTTTGATATTGCTATTTTGTCGAATTGGTAAGGAAATTTTTGCATTTGTTGGTGTTTTCTTCTAGTTTCATTGATATTCTTGTCTTAAACCCTTAGAGGAGTATAAGAGAATACACCCTACACCAAGGTTCATATTATTTTCTAGTTGAATAGCCATTTTTACAAGATTGTTAGGAGGAGTAAAAGGGATTACGCCCTCCTAGCCTTACCTTTGTTGGTTATGTTTTTATCATGTTTCACCTTGCTAAGTGTCATAGATTTACTAGTAAGTGGCCAACCTTTAGGGAAGTTTTTCAACTGGGGGTCCCTTGAGGGGTTATCATACCATTCCCTACCATACTTACCACTTTCCGCTCATTACATTCCCAACATACTAACCTCCTCTAGGCCCTTTTACTTTAGTGACCCAAGAAGGGTATGTACCTCATTTCATGGAAAGAAGGGGTTGAAGGCCCAAAGGGATTGTTGTTGGCTAAAAAGATAAAAGCCTAGATATAGACCTTCTAGATGCTTTGCCCAGGAGTCCCCAAGAAAGTAATGAAACGCTTCTCCGTAAGAGATGGGGGACCCACAAGAAAAAAATGATAATGATTACTTAGGGGGTTAGTTAGAGGATGGGAGGTCTCATCATGAGCCGACCTATCATGATCATAGGTATTTAGCAGTATGAAATTACCATCATCTAGTCACCAAGCTCGGGTAGTGGCTCTCAGTTACACAATTGAGAGAAAGGAGGTCTCATCACGAGCCAAACTTCTCATTTACGCGAGCTATTTTTGAATGACATTGTCGTTATCTGGACACCAAGCCAGGACAATGGCCTTACACTTGTTCCTTCAAACATGAAATAAATAAAGAATGGCAATAAGATGGGCTTGGGAAAAGTGCAACGCAAACGAAGGTGTCACACACCCTCTACAAAGGCACCCATAAATGAGATAATACAAGCCCTTGTATGTCATGAAACTCATCGACCTATGAAGTCTAAACCCCTTCCACCTCATCTTCCACAACAAAACCTTGAAAGGCCATCCTTTGGAGCATCCCGTACATGAGGGTTTTGGTCTACCCAATAGGACCTTTATGACACCCCTCCCATATGTAAAATTGGTTAATTGTATAGGTTTTTTAAGCATTTATTTAATTTGATGAGGTAGTTTTGATGCACATGTTTAGGTGCCTTCCTTATTAGATGTGGTTTACTCTTGTCATGATATCTTTGACTTGATATCTATGGAGGGCGTACCCTTTTGTTTTTCAGTACCTCACTTGGTAGCCACTTTTGGGACAACAAGCCTAGTTTGGGGTTCCATGGGGCAAGGAACCCACAGGTTGGATGATGTAGGCCTGCACATAGGATCATATAGAGATGCCTTTGGAAGCTTAATTGACATCATGGAGGATCTTATCCAGCCCCTGGTACCCTAATAACTTTCTTAGGAGAGGCAAAACATCATCTTTAGAAGGTGACGTCATGCTTAAGGGGGTTTGATGGTGATGGATTGATTGCACATTGAAACTTGGCATATTTTGACCAGAGGAGGCATGAATCGACCCTAGCACTTGATGAGGAGGCTCAAGGAGCCCCAATGACCTCCATCCTCTTCTCCAACGACTTTCTCAAAGTGCCAAAATGTCCCTTAAATGGATGATGTCATCTTCTTTTTAGGGTTTCTAATGTGTTAAAGTGAATTTGAAATTAATAATCTGGTTAAAGGGGTAAGATAAGGGTTGTTGACCCCTTATCTTATGTTTTACTCTTTTGAATGTGGACAAATTATGTTTTAAGACTTTTGTATAAATAAATATCATGTGAATCTCTTTTCATAACATAACTCTCCCACTGTTAGAAGTACTTGGCTGGAATTTTCACTACTCTTGGTGATGATAGTCTTTCTCCCTTGTGAAATTTCTTTTGGTGAATATCTCTTGGTGAATATACGAGTAGGAGTAATGCACACCCTCTAAAGGCTTGCTCTCTTGGCTCTTGGATTAATTTTGCATGGTAAACTAGGGTTTGATATCTCATTTTCTTGGATTAGGTAATGAAAAATATGCGTATGTTATTTCTTTCTTGCCTATTTTGGTTATTGTTGGTAGAAACCCTAGGGAGGAGTATGTTAGATACACCCTGCATAATTTCTTCATATCTTTGTTGATCTAACTTGTGCTTTAAAGACACCATTCACCCAATTTTAAAGGCACTATCTAAATATTTTGCATTGGAGAAATAAAATATTTGCATTGGGAAACGCAATTTTCGGTCATTTTAACTATTTGCAATTTGGGTTTTGTTTCTTGTGCCTAGAGCACCTCTCAGCCACTAGGGTGTCCCCTCTAAAGGGGTATTTCTTGATGATGTTACAAAAATTTATCTTCAGCTAGTAGGGCTGCAAAAACCCTAATCTTATTTCTTCAATAACTCTTAAATCAACCATTGAAATTTGCTCAAAGTTTGCACACATGAACTACTAGGTCTAGCGCACTTTTTGGAAAACTTTGAGGGGGTTTTACTGGCTGATATTCTTTCTGTAATAAGTTGTTTTTTACAGCCATAAGGATGATTTATATAGCTGCAAAAGGTGTTTACAATGGCCTTACCTTTTTATGCTAGTATCTTGGTCTTTGAATCTCGAGTTTCACTAGTATTTAGCTAGTTTATCTCTTGCATCTTTCACTTGATCTCTAGAACTTGTTTAGTAGCTTATTGTGCCATTTCATTGCTGATATATATTGTTACTAACAATTGCTATTAGGGACAACAAACTTAACTTTCTTTTCCAATTGATATATTGCATTGTATACTTGGTTTTCTTTGTGTCTTCGGTAGGTATCATCTCTTTGCAGGCCAGTCAAAGCTTTGGAAACCTCAAGCAATCCTCAAGATTCATTACCAACCTCCCTTTTCCATTTAGCAACCTGACCTATAGGGGCACCCATTCATACATTAAATTTTCTCTCTCAATCCCCCCTAGGTCACCAGGATTTCCCCCTTTAGGTGACTACCTCACCTTTAAAGTGACAGGAACACCTACCTAAGGTGACAATGGGTAGGTGCTCTCAATGTTATTGCCAATTGGTGGTTGGGTTGGTCTTTTCCCAACCTACAACTTGTGCGATAACATGTCCCACTATCTTGTTGCTTGCCCAGTAAAATATTGCACCATATTTTATAGTCAACCTTTCTCACCAATGATAACTCATGTTCCTTGAACCATAGTTGTGGTGTTGAAGTTGTTTTTATACATGCTGACAATAGACTAAGGTTTTTCCTAATTTTATTTTTATACATTGAGGGAACTGCTTTAATGGAGAAACAAGATTAAAACTTGTGTATGGGAATGGCCTCAATCGACCAACATTCTCTAGCCCTTTATTCTTAGTTCTCCATTTTCCATTCGTAGAGCTCAGTGTCCGAGTTATGGTTGACTAATAATGGCGAACCATGTGTTATTTCTCTTCACATATTTTGTTCATTGTCATTGTGATATTCTTGGATAATTTGGTACAATTGTTTTGCTTATGCATACTCATCCCAATATTTTATCCAATGCTTTCCTTCTCGTTGGTCGAGGGTTATAATATTTTTCTTTCCATTCCCCTTGAGTTTTATTCTATCTCTTTCCAATGAGATAGTTGTTTTCATTTTTCTACTCCATGGTCGGCCTACCAGTGCTATATATGCAGGAATGCCTTCGACCAAATTTATTACTTCAAAATCGATGGGCGTTAGAATTCCAATGATTGAGGTCTCTGAAATCTTGAGTATACCAATTGGCTCCACAAATCGTTGATCTACAAATTTCAAGGGGTTTGTATATTTTGTAAGCCTTGGTTTTCCCATTTTAATCCATGTCTCTTTTAGAAGAATGTTTACATGGGATCCGAAGTTGACTATGACTTGTGGGATCATATACCCTTCTATATTGAAGTTGACTTGCAGGTTGTAGTCATTGATGAGCTTGTCCTATGAGAGTAGTCTTAGGATTTTGTATGTTCTTTGATATTCCTTGTATTATTTAAAAATG
Organism: Picea mariana; assembly: GCA_032191745.1. Taxonomy (NCBI): domain Eukaryota; kingdom Viridiplantae; phylum Streptophyta; class Pinopsida; order Pinales; family Pinaceae; genus Picea; species Picea mariana. The sequence goes on along the minus strand of JASDQU010103497.1, from coordinate 89,370 downwards.
TTTAGGAGTTATAGTATTCATTCGACTGATTTTTTTCTCTATTAGGAGCCTGAGAAATTCATATAAGATAACGTCCCTTATTCCTACTAAATTTTTCTGTTGTCGGCTTCCTCTATGTGTAGATTAGTCATCCTCATCTTGAACAAAAAATTCAAGGTCTTCTTACATAAAAATTCCTTCTTGGTTAGGAATAGCATAGGCCTTATTTTTCTTTATTGGTTCAATTTGGGAATTCTTTGGTATGCAATTGTCTCGACCTACCCCTGATCGCATAATGACATTCAATTTTTTGGAATTGAGAACTTCATGTTTGGGAATGCTCTATAAAAAAATTATAGTTTTCTTATTTCTTTGCTTATCTAGTATGATTGGGTATTCTTCAAGGGAATGGTCACCGACACCACATATGTTTCAAAACTTTAAGTTGGTCCTATCATTTACTAGACAGTTGGGGCTCAATAGATAAACGTATAAATATTCTCTTTCTTAACCACGTCCTCCTCTTCCATAGTATCCATGGTATCCACCTTTGAAACCTCCCTTGCCTTGGTATCCATTTCCTCTTCCTTTGTAACCTCCGCCATCGTTTCCTTGATCCATATTCTATTATGATGCCCGCGTGTGATAAAATTTTGGGTAGTTTTGCTTATTCTTGTCGTTGAGCTAGCATTTTTTGTGTGAAGTGGATCATTTCTTCAAAGATGTCGCACCATTTTGGTTTTGAACTTTTTATATTATATGGGCAGTCTCTTATATTATGATTTTCCAAGCTTTCATAGATCTCACAGAAATTTTAAGTTTGAACAGCGGTGTGTGGTGGAGAAGAGGGGATCTATATGCATAATGTGGGCTTAGTTGGTCATCCAAATGTCGGCACTCCATGTCTGCAACCTATGGGTCTTGATACATCATCTCCTTAGTTACCCCCAGAAATGGGGGGTAACATCTGGATCCTACTTAGTTATATGTGTTCTTCATAGAGTACATGAGAACCTCAACATCTCCTCGTAAGACATGTGCCTACTGACCTGGGACCCAAGGCCCGTAGAGATCAAGCACTTAGTGATATCAAGTGAAATCATACAACTAGTGCAACCACCTTCTTAGCATCTCATCAATGTATCTTACCTTGTGCTTAATTATGTAATACAATAAAGATAAGTCAAGGACATAATAATAACAAGCATAAGAAAAGATATAATCATTCATGAAATGCAACTCATGGAGGTGGGTGGGAGGGAGACAATCCTGCTAGTAAGAATAGCCACAAGCATGATCAATCCATCTTTGAATAGGACTACTACATATAGAAGATGACTCGTCTTCATCCTCACTTAGAATATCATGACTCCATAAAGATTGAAAGAAAATAAGGGGTCCCAATAAAATCCCATGTTTTTGTAGGGAAGAAGAGATGCTCTAGAGAAATAATCTTTCCCCACACTCGAAAAATGTTGCTTCTTCATCTGTGAATCCCTAAAAAAGGGCCTGAGACAAGGAAATTGATACTCAATAGTATGAGTTTCTCGTTCCTCTAGGCTAGCCGCATCATTGTGTCCATCAAACTTTAAGCACAAAGGTGGTTGAAAATCTTCATAAAACAAATATGAGTGCTCAAAAGGTTATGGATCACAACTCCCAAGGCATGACCAAAAGTCATCCTGAGTACACTACGACAAGTCATCCTCGGATGGATGAGACCAATATGTGCTCATATCATCTTTAGGTTGTCAAACATATGAATCATATACACATGAAGACCGATTTTCTAAAGATGAAAATTCAATTCTCTTTGTTTGAAAACTACCCTCAATGTCATAAATGGGATATCTATAAAAAATGAAACAACCCACATCCCATCTACGTCTCCCAACAAATATGAAATCATCAATTTGTTGATCAACCATGTCGGAGAGGTCTTCTCCAAAGTCATATGCATCATTGGCACTAATCACTTCTTCATCTTCATGTGTAGAAGGAAGGAAAAGTTGGGCAACTTCACCTTCATCAAGTGGTATAATGGATATCGATGTCTCATTTGGGTTCTCAACATGTTGCACTTTATCAGAATTCTTCCTTCTCTTCTTGGAAACTTTTTTCATGGACATGCTACTCCAACACCTCTTCATCACAAGGGGCTTAATCCTTAATGCGAAGTGCTTCATCTGATTGTTCCTGAAAGGATCAAAGAAGGAACTCTTGTTCTTCTAGTCATTATAGGCTTTATCTCCAGCAGGTGATGTTTTGTCAATATCATGTACTTCCTTGGAGTTTTTCGCCTCTTCATGGACCTGTTTTTTGACTTCTTTCTTCTTGATTGTTTTCATGTGACTAATCACTCCAAGGAAAAAATCAAGATGGGCAATTTTATCTTCATCGGGTGGGAGAATGGATACCAATGCTTCTTCAACTGTACTCCCCTAATTTTCAATGGGTGAAAAAGAGATTTCCCTCAAATTCTCAATATGATCCAATGGAAGTATGTATTCCCGAAAATCATCCTCAAGGTCTTGAATAATATCTTAAAACTGTTGGGATTTCAGTCCACAATGCTTGAGAAACTCTCTGATGAAGATGGTTGAAGAAGATAAACCCTTTGGGATTCGAGTATGCTTGATCAAATCCCATTGTTTCTTATCTAGAGACAATGAGAACAATTTCGTCAGAACATCATCCGGGGTCATGTCACACCAAACAATGTAGTCATTAAATTTAACAATGTATGCAATGGCTGAAAACGGATCACCATCAAATTTTTGGACGTCATCCCACTGCCTTGGTAGGTATTCAGTTGGATATGAGTATTCTTCCATGATACATCAATGGAGTCACCGGATGAACTTTAAGAAAAGCTCATCAAAAGATTCAAGGGAACTTCCCTCAAATCGAGTCGCCAGGAAAGCTAAAGGAAAGGCTTTGGGATAACTCACCAAGTGTCATTATGGGTCGAAAAGGATTAAAAATCCTCCCCAACAATTCCACCAATATTTTTATTGCACAATTTGTAGTTTGGGAAAATCCCAACCCAATCCACGTAACGTGTGACACAACTGCGAACAACTATCATTGTCACCTTGATAGATGTCCCCCTCGTTTTAGTGAAGGACAAGTCCAACACAAGGGAGGCTTCCCAGTGACCCTAGGAGAATTTCGATGGAAATTGAAAGGAGATGGGGAATGCCCCTATAGGTCAAGGTCAAAAGCAGAAAGAAGGCTTCAGAATGAGTATTGTAAGATGGTGATTGGTTGCTAAGGTAGTGTACCTGCAAAGCAGTGTTATCCTTGCCCGGAACAAGACAATGTATGATGATCAAAGCCTTAAAACCAATGGGGAATAAACAAGAAACCTTGTTGTCCCAAATTGGAACAGTATGGAAATATATATATCAGTAGTAAAAATAGTATAAGAGCTGCAAATTATACCATCAAAATCAAATATAAGATGTTAGAAATATGATAGAAACAAGTAGATAAGTTTCCAATTATTAGAGCAAGACTTTGATAGAAATTAGAGGGTTGTTACTAAGTGTTATCAACAATATTTGTAACAGTGTTATAGCTGTAGGAAAATTTTGCTAAAACAACAAATTATAGCCACTAAAATCAACAAGTAAACCACCCAAAAGTTAACTATTAACCAGTAGAATAATTGCCAAGGCTTACAAGTGAATTTCAGCAATAGAAGAGTGAGTAAAAGAATGAAATAATATGAGTTCGTTACAGCCCTATTGGTTGTAGCATAAAGTTCATTACAACAATCAAATCACTTCGCTAATCAAGATTCCCTTAAGGCACAATCTAGCTTAAATAATGTAAAATCAAATTCCAAACTTAAACAATTCAATCTCCTTGATATCACGTTTACCAATGCATAATATTCAATCTCCAATGAAAGAAAGATTAGTGCCTTATCTATTGGGTTATAGGGTCTCTTGTTTATGAGTTAGGGTTTATTACTTCTCTAGGGGTGTAATCCCTTTTACTCCCTAGATAAAACAAACCTTAGCAAGGTAAATCTACAAGGGTGAAATCCCTTTTACTCCTTGTAGCAACCTTTGCAAAATAGTATTTTCAATGAAAACAAAGATAGATCTTGATGGAGGGTGTATGCCCTTATACTCCTCCAAGGGTTTTGAGAAATTAACCTTGAAATCAAGAAGAAAAACATACAATTCCAAAAATTTCTTCCCTGATGCAAGAGATGGCATAAAAAACCCTTACTTATCAAGAATACTCCACCATAATTTCCAAGAAACTAGCATTCGAGAGATAGCACTAGCCTTTTCCCTCCAATAGACAAGTTGATCCAGGAGGATCCTCAGGTCCAGAAAATGCTCAAAAATGAAAGTTCTCAGAATTGGAACCAATTCCATTGCACCTGTCTCGTCGCGTTGCTTCCGTCCATATATTTACTTCCTCAAATAGACATTGTATGCGAAAGTTATCGCACTCTGATCGAATTCCCAAACAGGCAAAAAGTCAACAATCAACAGACAAAAAGTCAATGCTGATGTCACCATGATGTCATGATGATGTGGCATCGTGACATGTGGCAACTAACCCTACAGTGACATGGAAGAGTAGAGGCATGCTGCCTGGGCAGGTGGCAGGCCTGGTTCAATCGATGTTTGACAAGTGTCATCATTGTGGGTGAGTTAAACAGTGCCACGTGGTCCAGTCATGGGTTGTCACGTGGCACCCCGTCATTTGCTCGTTGTGGTAAAAGGTATATTGGACTCCACAACAGTCGATCGCGTGACCTCCGACGTGGGGAAGCATCTTGGGCAGGCCGGGCTACCAACCCGCCTGTGGTGATTCTTATTATACAAGGGCTAATTTAAATATTTAAAGTGGCAGAAATTTATGGTCAGAGGCGGAAAGGGGCTGGAATCTAGCCCCATACCACAGTCGTGTACATTTCCATACACCCACAATTAATCCCTGGCGCAATATACCATACCACAAATCTATGGGCACTGGAACAAGGATTACACCACCATATGACTCTGGGCGTGACCACAGAGAGGGTCGATCGATGGGGGGCTTATCCCGTCCAATTGGACCCTGGTTCCTTTGAACGTGCCATATAACTAGGACCTTGCTAAGGAGGGGCCAACGCACATCCCCTTGGGGGCTAACACTTGGCCATATGATCCCATATGACTCTGAAAAGGGGATCGCGCCCGGGCCTGAGGGGCTTATTCTGATTTTTGTAACATAAGTGGATTTTTTGCTATAGTTTTGGCCCAGATTGGGCATTTTTGGAGATTTCTTGGCCATTTGGAGGGGAATTTGATCCCAAAAAAAGGCCAGATCTTTGTGGGAAGTTGGGCTTCCATAACTGAGCCTAAAAACTAAATAAACTAGGCCTTTTGAGCTTGAGAGGGGACTTTTGTATGCAGAGAATGTAAAGAGGAGTTTGAGTTAATGGTCCATTTCTCATGTTCTGAGGGGCATTGAGTCGTGTTTTGAGAGAAGATTGTTGAGGCATGTGAGCATATGCACAAGGAGGTCTTGTACAACATACCAGAATCCTGTTTGTAACAACAAAGACCCATTGTAAAGATAACTTGAGCATTAATGATCAATAAAGCGGTCCTCCACTTGGAAGCGGGCTCGAAGATGTAGCCACACATTGGTGAACTCCGTTAACAAGTTATTTGTGTCTATTTCTCTTTCTTATGGCTATTCTCTTCTCTTATTTGCAGCATGGTTTATGATGGCTAAACTCTTTAATCATTCATGAGCATCAAGTTAATGTCAATTTGTTATTAATTCCTTTCATTTTTGGATAAAGTATTTTGGTATCAGAGCTTTGGTTGTATTGGAAGGTTTAACAAGTGCAGGATTGGATGCTCACAAGATCCAAATCTTGAAGAGGAGAAGGATATTTGGTTGAATTCGTTTCAGAGATAGAACGAGTGTTGAGGAAGAAAATAATGGCAAACGAAGAAGAAACTTCTCCATGAACTAGAAAGTTCGAAGAAGCATTTTTCTCCATGTTAGAAATGGTCAAAGTGTTATATGATGATTTCTTTGAGAGAAATAAAATTGTTCTAGGAGAACTGTTTATGAAGGGGAAAAGTGAAGGGAAAGGAGAATCTTCAAATCCTCCTCTTTCACCACCTTCTTCTCATTCTTCTTCAAGTTCTACTTCAAATGCTAGTTCCCATTCTACGACACATACTATACAAAAGCAAACACATAAGCATAAGTTTGACATGCCTTTGTTAAAGCTTGATGTTAAGTTTGAGTTTCCTTTGTATGATGGGGAACTAAATGCGGAAAAGTTATATGATTGGATAAGACAAATTGAAGTGTATTGCAGCATACAAAAAATCATAGATGAGGAAACTATGATCTAGCTTGCTAGTCTCAAGATGGGAGGAACCACCCTTGTGTGGTGGGAAAGCAAGACAAAACATGATATTAAAAAGTTCAGTAAGACTCTCTCTTCATGGCTTGATTTTACATCTGCATTATGAAAGCAATTTTATCCTCTAGCTTATATGCAACAAGCTATTATGTCATGGCATAACTTTAGACAGTTAAAAGGACAAACTGTTCAAAGTTATACACATGAGTTTCGAAAAAGAGATTTATTGTTGGGAATACCATTGGATACTCAAGAGACATTGCTTAAGTATATAAGTGGTTTGCATATCTATTTACGACATGCCATTCTTATGTTTAATCCAACTAGCTTAGATGAGGTATGTGTGCAAGCGACTCATCTTGAATCTAGAGGCAAGAATGTAAATGTTGATTTTGTAAAACCATTTAAACCTACTAAAGGAAAATTCAAAGGCAAGGCTAAAGAGAAGTTTAAAGGAAAGAAGACTAATATAGTGAAGAAGGACAAACCTACATGCACTCATTGTAAGAAAGAAGGCCATAATGAGGATCGTTGTTGGATCCTTCACCCAGAATTGAAACCAACAAAGTTCGGAAATAAAGGGAAGCCAAAGACTACTACAACAACTCAAACAGATTTGGGATCCGATTCGGGAGATGAGACCAAGGTCACAGTCACGGGAATCAAAGGTAAAAATTATGAAGCTAGTACAAGTTCTTTAGTTCAGTCTTTAAAATTTGATAATGAAGTTGATGAGATCAAACGAACAAAACTTTTTCACATAAGAGTAATTTCCAAACATACAAAAATTGATATTTTATTTGACAGTGGTTCACAAGTAAATTTGATATCAAGGACAATTGTTAAAAAGTTGGGATTAATCACTAAACCTCATAAGAAACCATATCCTTTAGGATGGATTCATAATGATAATCAATTGCAAGTGAATAGACAATGTGTCCTAAAGTTTGCTATCAATTCACAATTTATAGACGAGGTTGAGTTAGATGTGGTTCCACTAGATATATGTGGTATTGTACTTGGCAGTCCATATCTGTATGATAGAAAGGCAATATTCTATCGTGAAGACAATAAGTATCAATTAACTAAATATGGAAAAGAATATGTTGTAAGGGCTCATCAGAAGAAATTGAATCTATGACTAATCAACTCAAGGCAAATGAAGAGAATTGTAAATGTCAATAAAATATATTTACTAATGGTTGTAAAAGCAAAGGAAACTATTGGAATTGATACTTTTCAAGATTGTGACACGGAGTTGAAATATGACTTAGTTAGAATTGTTTTTGACTATGATGATATATTTCAAGTCCCGAAAGGATTACCTCCAAAACGATAAGTTGAACATGAGATATAGTTGCAACAAGATCTTCCTCTCCCTAACATTGGAATGTATAGTTTATCAGTTTTGGAAAATGCAGAGATAAAGAAATAGGTACAAGATTTGATTGAACAAGGGGTCATCAGACCAAGTGCTTCTCCATGTGGGTCACCTATCATCCTGGTGCCAAAGAATGATGGCACGTGGCGCATGTGCGTTGACTTCCGAGCCTTAAACAAGATCATGGTAAAAAACTGATACCCTCTTCCTCGCATTGATGATTTATTAGATCAATTGAAACATGTGGTTTATTTTACTAAGTTAGACTTAAGAAGTAGTTACCATCAAATCAGAGTTGTTGAACATGATATATGGAAAACTGCTTTTAAAACAAAACATGGATTATTTGAATGGTTAGTGATGCCATTTGGGCTTACTAATGCACCTACTACTTTTATGCAGGTTATGAATGATGTATTTAGGCCATTCATTGATGATTTTGCAATAGTCTACTTAGATGATATTCTTATTTTATTAGAAGTTGAAGTTACTTTGGGAACGTGAAATTTCATGATTTTGAAGTTGTTCCCAGTGGAATCAAATCTATGCTATAAATGCTTGCTTGAGCCACTAGGGCGTTTCATTTCTCCAAGTATTTCTTGTTGTTGTTACAAATTTGACCTACAACCATTAGGGCTGCATACAATCCTAACCAAACTCTTCAATTACTCATAATTTGACCGTTGAAAATTGCCTAAAATCTGCCCACATGATCTACTAAGTATAACGCATCTTTTGGCAAATTTTGAGAAAGTTTTAGTGGTTAAATATCTTGCTGTAATAACAAGTTTGTTAGAGCCATAAGGGTGATAAATATCATTGCAGTTAGCTTTTTATAACAACCTTGCTTTTTGTGCTAAAGTCTTGTTCTATCATTGTTGAGCTAAACTAGTTTTTACTAGCTTGTCTCACGCTTAATCAATTGGACTTTTAGCACTTATATTGCAGCCCTTATTATCTTTTATGAGTTAATATATATCATTGATTATTGCTGCAATTAGGGACAGCAAGCTTAACCTGCTTTTCCACCTAACCTTAATATATGCAGGTGTGGCTTTTATTGTGTCTTGGGCAAGTACAAACACCTTTTGTAGGAATCCAAAGACTTGGAAACCTTAAACCACCTAGAGACGAGTCATCAAAGCCATGTTTCCTCTTCCATCACTGACCTCTAGGGGGGGTACTTCTCTTCTTTCCCTTCTATCGATCTCAATACCCCCAGGGTCACCGGGATCGCCTCCCTAGAGTGACCTAGTCACCCTCGAAGTGCCGGACCTATATCAAGGTGACATTGGGTATAGTGTCTCTTAGTTGTTGCCATTTTGGTGGTTGGGTCAGGCTTTTCCCAACCTACAACTTATGCGATAATAGGGCTTCGATAAATTGTTTCATTTGTTTGGATTCATCTGTGATATGTAATACATCCAAAAAAAAATCACACACAAACTAGTGCCATTTGGGGTCTTCATCACCCTCATAAAGAAGGAGAAGATTGTGGCTCATTTTGATCATAGAGTGGGAGTTCAACTTAGCACTACTTCAGATCGATTATCTATTCACACTAACTAATGTTATTGACTGCATTGCAATTAATGTTGTCGATGGTGCTATCCCTTCGAGTGGGGTGGGAAATTGTTTTGATGCAATTAATGATCTATCCTTTGCTTTGTCATTCGTTTCTTTCGAATAATGAGATAATCCATTTGACAACCTTTATATGTATACTTGATGAATTGTCTTTCTTGGAGTTGCGTTATTTCATCACGACTACCATTCGATTGTGCATCTTCTTCTTCAACTATTAGATTCAACAGGGGGTTTGCATCCCTGAGATCCTTTATATGTAGAAGGATACTATTATCGTCTTCTCTGCTCACCCAAATTTATTATGTCTAGGGTATTTAGATCAATATTTTGTCTCTTACACTTCCTTATTTGTCTTGTTGATACCACACCAAAGAGGGTTCAGGATCTATTTGCAATTGTCGATGGAGGAATTCTCCTGATTTCTACATCTGGTATTGAGAATCTACATGTTGCAGGGCCTGATTCATCCACATCCATACTTTTGAATGTTTCTATTAGTTGAAGGGTGCCTTTGTAAGCCTCTACGAACTGTAGATCTCCATTCAACTCAAGAACCATCGAGCCTACTCCTTTTACTGCATCTAGTTGATCATTTCCAAACACATATCAGTCCAACGCTCAAGAGGATTCTTTCTATTCGACTGTTGAGGGTCCCCTGCATCTCTCATCTCTTCTCTTTTCTTCTATCTTTTTTCCTTTTCAATTTTTTGAATGTAGGTTGATTGTTTGTGGTACTACATACTTCTCGCGGTCCTTTTCTTTATTTCTTCATTTAACATGTATTTTCTTTCTTTCTTTTTTTTCGGTCGACTTCCTGCCTTTTGTTGGCATGAATTATCTTCAGTGTTGGTCGGCTAGATCGACATCGGTTCAAGCATCTCATCGGAAACTACCACGCCGCCCCCACCCCCCTCGATTGTCGACCTTGAATTACTCTTGGTCGATGAACTTACCGTTGTTATATTATGTTTATTTTTTAAGAAAGGAATGGCAAGCTTATTTGGTGTTCTTGTACTTGGTGTTAAGGAGTTTCTCCAACTCCTCTTGTTTTTGTTTCGAGTTGAAATTAGTTGAGGTTTCAAGAGGAGGTCTATATTTGGCAATGTTACCAACGCCCTTGTCAATTAGAAATTTGTGGAGTGGTGTAGGTACAATGCATAAAAAAGTGTCATGGAGATCATTTATTGAATATTTGTTTCACGTCATCCATAGATGTACGCTCTTCGATCGTTTGTTCTTTGCAAAAGTTGTCTGCAATTTTTTCTAACCATTCATATAAATTTGTATATCCTCCATTGATGAATTTGGACATCAACCATTCACTAGTGGAGCAGTTATTCATGAGTGATGTGATCAATGTATTTTTTATTTCTTCGGGGATTGCTTTGAGGAACTACTCATGTGTTTCTATGAAGAACCGTGCTTTTGCTTGGGCAAGTGTCAATTGATTCCTCCTCGTGTACTTCTTCATATAGTTATCAAGTTTTCTCTCCCACCACTTGAGAATCTCTTCCAAACTCAACATCTGTGTGTGCATAATCTAACATACAATCTTGGATCAGGTACTACTGACAAAGAAACCAATGTTGTAATCTATGGAATTACACAAAGGAGTTACCAGTAGATCTTCACATAGCATTACATAGTAATATACACAAGCACACATAGAAGAAGAGAAGGAAAAGAAAAGTAATGGTGAGACTAGCAACAAGTATCTTTATATTATGACCAACACCACACCACATTTACTTTCATGATCTCATGTATTTATACCTTGTGTCGGTTGACAAGCAGTTACAACTTCTCTAACTACCTTAGTTGGTCGATTTGACCTAACAGTTGGCTGACTTACACTGCATATTCAACTTACTTTCAGAGTTTACTATCCTTATACTTGGTCGACTGGTGGATCCAGTCGATTGTGTCGATTAGGCCCTCCAACAACATCCTTCATCTTCGCAAACTCTTCAATGTTTTTCCCATTTTCTAGATAGATTTTTTTAACAGTTTTTTATGCCTTCTTGCTTTAGTTTGTTTATGGAATAAGGATGTATTATTTCCTCTTGATTTTAGCCAAAGAATTCACGATTTCAATCGCTAGTCTTCCACCTCTTTTCTAAATGCTACTTGAAGTTTTCGACATGTGTCTCTCTCTTCTTGATATTGATATACTTGTTACTGCACCATAGTGATTTGAAGTGATAACCTAAGGTTTCGTTCACATTTCTTTATTCACCAGTGATTCTTTTCCGGGGGACTCACTGGTGGTTGTTTTTTCTGATTTTATTCCATAGATTGTTTAGAGGTGGATGGTGTCAAGCTTTGTCCATTTCCTTTGTTGGAGAAAACTTTATTTTTAAATAATTGTCATTCTTCCCTTTGCTCGGTATTATCTAAAGAAGATCCTTGGGGTTTCTTCGTGCAATTTTTTGCAAAATGCTCATATTCATGGCATATTTTGCACTTGAAAGGAAATTTTTCATAGTCAAGCTACTAGATGTGATACCAACCATCCAGGGTTATTTGAATGGCTTCTGGTAAACCTTTTCCTAGGTCAACTTCCACATTATTTTGGCACATGCATACATAGGTGAGTTGTGTTCCGACTTGTCAATATACTTGCCCAGAGAATCTCCAATGAATTTGAGAACATTATCACCCAAGCAATGAAGATGCAAGTGAGGGAGATGAACCTAGACTGGGACGGTCGAAGGGCTATCCAATTCCCAGTCAAAAGTCAAATTCAATATATTATAAGTGGTTTCAACTCCCAATTATGTGTTGGCTTTGTGATTTAATATGGTTTTATATTTTTAATATTATTTTTAGAGGTTTGTTGAGTTTTTTAGTAGCCAAATGACTATGGGTATTTGGCTACATACCAAAATCAGTATTTAAGACCTCCATAAGTAAAGTTGGATATCCAATCATTATTTGTATGTTAATTTACTACGTTACAGAGCTTAATCTCTTGTGAATTTGTAAGACACAATTATAAAGAAATTAGTAAACTCCATATACACACATTATTATTTTTCGATCTACTTAGAAATAATGGAGTGACAAACTTACTATCAAAACCATACTTTTCATCGAAATTGAAGAACCTTCATATTAAGCATTAGTCTTGAACTTATAACCTCTTGAAATCCATAGACAAAAAGAGATTGAACAAACCATATAACATGCAAACCTAAAGCCCTTGATTCCTTATCTTATCTTAATTAATTTATCTTACCTTAATTAATTAAATAATTACGATTTTATAGATGTAAAGACATTTCACCGATACAAAGTCAAACAAAGTTATGCAAACATCTAAACTCACTTTGACCTTATGCAAACATCGAAACTCACTTTTACCTTTCTCTATCAATAATGATATAGTATAGAATAACTATACCTTTGGACTTAAGTGGTTTAAAGCTTCCTTCTTGTGTCAATGTCAATACTTGCTATATTTACACCTATATTCCCTATAGGTGATGTTAGAGCATACACCTATATTCCCTCTCCATGATGATAGAGTATAAATTAGCTATACCTTTTGGCTTAAATCTTCCTTGTAAATATCAATGTCAGCTAAATTTACACATGTATTTTTGGTTGTAACGGTGACTTATCCTTTTAAGATAATTTAAATTTAAATCAATTGAATTGAATTGAATTAAAAAAAAAAAAAAAAAAACTCTCTAGAAAGGTTTTGATTTTTTATTT
>JASDQU010103497.1:28751-62995 GCA_032191745.1 Picea mariana | reverse complement strand
CTCCCATTTGTATCTTCCATTTTTCCTTTAATGTGTTTTAATTCGGTTGAGGTTGTATAGCCACTTTTCAGAAATCAAGGATATTATTAATCCAGGACCTCTCCTCCTAATCAAAATATAGCCACGACATGCCTTTTAGTCCCTGAATTTGAATTGCTTTCACAACCAAACTACATGCCAAAGTTGTTGCTCTAGTTGAATGTAGAGATATTTGTTGGAAAACCGCTTTGTTCTATGCTAACCAAATCTCCCAATAGTCAAATTTTGGGATCACCATCCAAATTCATTTGAAGAGAATTTTCTTTGAAAAGTGCTCACGTATCTTCGATTCCAACCAACAAACATTTCATCCCAATAACTAGGGAACATGATCCTTTCTTTAATTTTTTTGTATATATATTCGCATACTTGCTTGTTGAATTGACAATCAAAGAACAAATGATGTATTTTTTCATTTTATGCACAACATAGAGCGCATAAGGAGGGACCTTCTATTCCTCTCTTTTGTATATTTTCAACTATTAACAACTTCCCATAAATCATAATCCACATTTACTTTAGGGAGCGAATCTCCCTACCAAATATGCTACCATATTCTTGATCTTGGAGGACAAGTGGAATTTGATAATAAATTTATGTATCCTTCCTTTACTGTATAGCCTTTCCTTCACTGTATAGCATATTTTCTCTATCAGTTTGTCCTTCCGGGGGAGGGATACTTTCCCATCCTTTGCATCTTCCTTCTTCACTCCACTATTTAATGTTCGATATGTTTTGGTATCCATTTTCCAATAACCATGATTTTAAAGGTATTAATTCCTCTACAGATTCTAAGGGGGGATTCTCAAGAATGTTGTCTGACCATAATTTAATTGATTTCCCATTACCTAGCACCCATATTAATTTAGATTGAATCAAAGGCCATGCTAATATGAAAATATTCCATAAGTTTGACCTTTTGATAGCTGACAATGGAGAGTCAAAGCACCTTTTTCACGTTCCCTTGAAATATTTGTTAAAAAGTATAGCCTTCCACCCTACCTAGGTTTTAGTGACTAATCTCCAAAGGATTTTTGCACCCATGGCAATATTCATTAAAGTTGAGTTTTTTATTGCAATCCCTCCCCTCTCTTTACTTGATCTGATGATGGACCAATTGATCAGATGGAATTTTTTTGTGTTTATGTTGCCTTCTTCCCATAAAAAAATTCTTATAGTTATGGCCACTTGTTCCATGATTCCTTTTTGAGCGAGTGTTGCAACACACTTATAAATTGGAAAGGCTGAGAAAATAGATTTGATTAAGGTTATCTTTCCAACTGGATTTAACCATGTTGCTCCCCATTGCTGTATTTTTTCTCCATTTTACCAATAACCCTTTCTCATACTTGAAATGTATGATTTATTAAAGATATTGACATTCCTAAATATTTGAAATTTGTCCGAGACACAACACTAGGAAAGCCAAGAATTCTTGATATTGCATGCAACTGTTACTCTAAAATGTTTCATCCATAAATTTGGCTTTTGATATTGTTAACCTTTCCTCTTGGTGCATTTAGAAAATTGTCTTACACCTTTCTTAACATTTTGGCGATGATTGTTAAAGATGTGCCCTGTAGCGAAGTGTCATCTGCAAATTGTGAGTGATTAATCTCCTTTAATCCTCTCGTGATGCTTACACCTTGAATCCATCCTATACTTCTTTCTCATTCCAAATTCCAACTTAAAATTTATGCCATTGTTATATAAAGCAGAGGAGACAATGGAAATCCTTGCCTTAAACCCCTACTAATTTTAAAGAAGGTAGAAGGCCTTCCATTGATCATAGGAGTTGTCCATGGAGATCGAATACAGGCTTGAACCCATGTAATGAATTCCTTATCAAATCCAAATTTTCTTAAAACAACAAATAAGGAGGGTCGGACCTGGTCAAAGGAATTAATCATGTCCATTTTATAATCATTCCTTGTTCTTTATTTTCCGTGTTGGTGTGAATTTCTTCCTGAACAAGAATAATATTATCCATTATCTATCTGTTTTGCATGAAACCTCGTTGGTTTACTCAAATCAATTTTGGCATGAATTTCTTCAATCTATTTCCAATGATTTTGGTCAAACCTTTATAGGCAGAGTTGCATAAAGAAATTTGGTGAAAATGAGAAAAAGTGGCAAGGTTTGCCTCCTTCGGGATGAGGGCCAGAAAAGTGGAGTTGGTTGCTCCAACAACTTTTTCCATTTTTAAAGTGTAGTTCAACATCTTTTTTACGTCAAATTTCACTCACTCTAAAAAAAATTCAAAAACGTGAATTGAGAAACCATCGAGTCTTGGTGCTTTGTCATGTTCCAAACTCTAGACAAATTCCACTATTTATTCTTCTTCTATTTTTTGTAGGAGGGCTATATTTTCTTCCCTATGAGATTTGGTATGAGTTCTACCATTTCTCTGGTATTTGCAAAATTTTCTTCTTCCTCTAGAGTGCATAACTCTTCTAAGTGTTGGTTGGTTGCATCTATTGTAATATATGGGATTACACGAAGGAGTTACTTGTAGATCCTCACACATCATAACATAGCATTACACAATAATATACACAACCACACATGAAGAAGAGAAGGAAAATACAAGTAATTGTGAGACCATCAACACGTATATTCATATTATGACCAACACCACACCACATTTACATTCATTATCTCATGTATTTATACATTGAGTCGGTTGACAGGCAGTTACAACTTCTCTAACTACCTTATTCGATCAAGTTTACCTAATAGTAAGTCGACTTACATTGCATTTTTAACTTACTTTCATAGACGACTATCATTATATTTGGTCGACTGGTGGGTCTAGTCGATTGTGTTGATTGGTGGGTCTAGTTGACTATGTCAACTAGGCCTTCCAAGATCTCCCCCACACCCAAAGTATTCTTTGTCCCGAAGAAGAGGGAGATTTAGACTTACAATTACAACTTTTAGAGTGTACCAATTTTTACAAAATTCCATGTGCGAGATCATCTAGTCTAGATCCTTCTAGTGACTTGATTGATAGAGATTGGGTTCTTTCTTAGTGATCGTCTGTGGTTTCCAAAGCTGATATATCACAAATCTCGTCATGTGCTTCTTGCTACTTTGGAGGTCTGTTGGCTAGAAGAATGGTTCGATCACCCATCTCACCAAGGGAACCTTGTTGATGTTGGTGGCTTGTGTCTATGAATTCACTTCATTGGGTCTCTTGCAGAGCCGAATACTGGCTAGATGGTGTAGAGATACCTTCAATCAAATTGCACCCTATCAAGGGTCGTCTTCCTTCAATATGTGTTGATGGGGGAAGGGTCATCTCCCCTTTTTTCAATACTTCTAGGCAATGTTCTGTGGTGAATCCATTCATGGAACCTTTTGTCTTCTTCCTACAAGATTTCAGACCCAACGCGTGTTGTTTATCAAAATTTCAGGCTAATTGTGGCCTTCCTTGGGAGGAAATGGCTCCTCCTAAAAAACATGTATGTGTTGTCTCACTGACCGACATGACCACTCTAGTCTAAACACTTATCTCTTGAACTCACAGTAACTCTACTTCAACTAAATCGAATTACACATGACTTCCTCATGTATGCCTCTAGTTATTGTTATAGAAAAATTGGCATGATTGATGAGTTGGTCACATGGGGGGAAATGATGATTGCAGTATGCATTCATTATGTATCATAATTGCGGCTCATGTGGCTAATTGTCTTTTCTCCAAGTTCAATCGACTTTGGTCAGCTTGAAAAATTGTCTTCGATTGTTCTGACTAAGGACTTCCTCCCAACTGACTGCTTATTATTTGATGGTCTATACAAAATTGGTGTGTTTTCTTGTTTATGTTTGTTGGTTGGCCATAAATAGTGTTTTGGACTTCGCTTCTAATATTGGCTTGACTTTTGGATTTACTTCTTATTGTTTTACTAATTGATTAACCGATCTTTGTCACGTTGTTGTGCTTGATTGGCTTGGTTGCTTGACTTCTATGTTTGGACCTACTTCATGTGGATTATCAAGTTGATCGATTGTCACTTCCCCCATAAGTTCATTTAATCTTCTTGCATCTTGGAGATTTTTCTACTAGTTAGGCTCCTATGTTTGTGATGATGGTGTTGGAAACCTTGGTTTAGGGGGTGGAGGTTGTGAGACTAAAGCACTTAGACTAAAAGAATGAAATGTCGACCTTGGGGGACTGCAAGCCGACTTTGTTGTTACGGTGTTGATCTATTCGTTGATTGAATCAATCAATTTTGGTGTATGTATGCTGCGACCTGTTGGATTCATTGCTTGAATGGTTTCCATTATTTAATAGTAAATTTTTCTTGAACTCCAAGGGATTTCATCTTATTTAAGTAATCCAACTTTTCTATTATAGGGGCATCCTAAAGTGATTCTAAGTTGGGATTATATTGTTCCTCTGTTTGTCGAACTTGTTTGACAATTTATGCAATATAATTGGATGCAAACCCTGCTTTGACTTGTGTGTTTTTTCCATCTTGGAAGCATTAATTCTCTTGGGATATCAGCTCTATCTCAACTTGTTTTTGTCATTCAACCTATCTATTCAGGGTGTCATAGGCATGTGAGTCGGTGGTAGAACTTCTTCTCTGTGTAAAATACTCCAACTGTGCTTGTTGGACCTTGAGCCTACTACTTGTAGTTGCAAAATATGTGGGCCAATTACCATATACTACATTCATGGATGATGCCTGGGAAGTCACAGCTTCTAAGCTTGCCTTTGTTTCATTAAATTTATCATACTCAGTTTGTCTAATGGCTCATGTTTGGTCGAATTTAATCTCTTATTTTCTTCTTGCAGTTGCAGATTTGTGTGCATAGATTCCTATACCAATTTCTTCATTGAATCGTGCCTCTCTTCTATTGATCCGTGTATGTCAATATGCATTTTTTTCTTGATTTAGGCCAAGGCATTCTTGCCATGTGTCCTTCTCTTTCTCTTTCCTGTTAGTGAGTTTTTCAATATGTTTCAAGGACTTCCTCCATCCATACATGCTCCCCTTGTTTATTTCATGGTATAAATCCATAATTTGGTTGTCTAAAGCACTAGGTTGGTCGATATTACTTTAGACATCTTGTTAGGCCCTTACTCTAAGAAAAATGTTGTGAATACTTTAGGATTTTTGAACTTCGACTCTTGTTATTTCCCATGGTCCTTTCTCTTATTTGACGTAGGTGCAATTTTCTTTGTTCTCTTTGGAGTTGGCTTCTATCAAGATGCATGTGCAAATAGTGCAGTCTGTGTCGTTGAACCAACTAGAGGTGTAGTGGAAGTAGGTGGTATAGTCTGAATCAAAAGGGTGGCTATCAGTATTGAGGGGATGTGTTGTGTTTTTCAACGGTCTCGGTTTGACTTGTGCATAGAATGATCCTACTATTGTTTAGTCGACTACTATGTTGGCCCTTGATCTGTTGTTTTCTAAGTAAGTTGTTGTTGAGCCAATTTTTCTAGCATACCTTTCTAGCTCTGCCAATTGTTTTTTTGTTTTTTGTTTCTCATCTTGTTGATCTATTTTCTCCCTAGTCAATTCGTGGTCTGAAGGCTAGTTGTTTTTTTATCCTATTGGTTTCCCATTCGGTTGTTGGTGTTGATTCAACTGTTGTGCTCTAGTTGTCTGAGCTAAGTCTTCATGAGCAATCGGAGTCGGTTGCACTAGTGATGATCCTTGTGTTAAATCAATTGGAATTGCGCTAGGTCGAGGTATTTTGATTTTGATTCTACTTTTCCCTTGTTTCTTCTATTTTGTTTCCTTGGTTGTAGACTCAACCTCCCTAGCTTGTTGTCCAAACTATTGTTGTGTCTTCTCCCTTCTAATCTACATTTTTATTTCAATTGTGTTTTTTTTTCTTGAGGGAATTGATAATTAGTTCCATGGCTTGTGTTATCCCCAAATTCTAGGGATAACTAAGGATATGATGTCTCGAGGCCCTCACGTTGCAGACATGGAGCACTGAGAGACAAATGACTGACAATGTCCACATGCATAGACATATACCCACTTCACCACTACACATCCTTGGTTCATCACAATGGAATTCACCACACCAGCTTGCTTTCGGAAGACGATGGGTCTTGCTCCATGAGGTACAAGTCGGGTATCGTGGTAAGTGTCATTTTAATATTTGAGGCATTTGAGTATGTTGCATTCAAAACTGCTTTTTATTATAGAACATCTGCTTGAAATTATACTATTTTCCATGTTTCCCCTTGGTGGTTGACATTGTGCCCTAGTAAGTGGTCACCCTTAGGAATGGGTTTGCTACTGGGAGGTCCCCTTGACAAGTCATCATGCCATTCCTGATCATACTTATCACCTTTCACACTTCATTCTTTCATCTCCTTATATTTTGGGATTTTTTGGGTGTACTGACCCAAGAAGGGATTGTACCTCATTTCATGGGAAGAAGGGGTTGAAGGCCCAGAGGAAATGTAGCTGGAAAAAGACAAAATCCAAAACTGTAACCTTCTATATGCTCACCCAAAGAGGTATTGAGAAAAATGAAACGTTTCTACCAAAAAATCAATGACACGCAAAAGAAAATACACATATTTAAAAATTTCCCACTTGTTGAGGGATCTACACAAGTGCATTACAATGTTTTTTTACCCCTATGGCACTCTGTGTACCTCTTCCTTGAAGTGACATTGTGGTACTACCCCCTAAACTTTATGTTACCCATTGGGAGTACCTAGTCGTTCTGGACCTTAATTAATTAATGGAAAATAAATGGGCTTGGAAAAAGGATGCATTGAAAACGAAGGTGTGGCACACCCTTTACAAAGGCACCCATAAATGAGACACTGCGAACCCTTGTATGTCATGAACCCCATGCCCAAAAGTCTTACCCCCATCAACTTTGTTTTCTCCACATGACTTGGAGAGGGTTCCACCTACGAAACACTCCTTGACTTAAGGATTGACTCACCCAATAGGTCACCTTGTCAACCCTCCCATACCTAAACTTGGCAAATGGCATAGGGTCTTTGAGCACTTGTTTAATTTGATGAGGCATTTTTTGATGTACATGCTTAGGTGGCTCTTGTATTAAAAGTGATTTTCCTTTCCATGATTCTTTGGCTTGAGATCCTTGGAGGGCACACTTGTTTATCTTTACAAGACCTTGTTGATGGATGTTTTGGAGGAAAAAGCCCATCTTGGGCCTTCATTAGGACAGGAAGCCCACGGGTTGGATGCCATGACCCACACCTTGGGACCAACTAGATGATGGATTTTGCCTATGGAGGAAAGAGAGGACACCTTCGACTATGACACCTAGCCCTCTTCCATCCCAACGACTTGCTTGGGAGCTCTTACGCCACTTTTCTAGGGTTGACGTCTTTTTTTGGGGTTAGGGCATGAGGTGGTTGATGGACACTTGGCAATTTTGGATGGGAGGACCCATTGCGTTGTGGAGGAGACACTTGGCTTGAGGACACATGGCCTTTGGAGGCCTAGCGCTTTCTCCCAAAAACCCAATGACTTCACTAAAGTGCCAAAACGTCACCCTTTACAGAGATGACATCATGTTTTTAGGGTTTCTTCATGTGCAAATTTAAATTTATCTTGTAAAGGGGAAAAGTAAAGGAGTTCGGCCTCCTTACTTTGTGGTTTACCCTAACTAAATGTGGACAAACACTTTTAGGATTTTTTGTATAAATAAGGATCAAATTCATTTCACTTTATCATAGCTCTCTCACAAGAGAAGACTACTTGGTTGAAATTTGCGCCCTACTTGGGCATTTTGGATTATCTATCTCTCTTGTGCAACATTATTGGATGCTTTTTTATGGTATATTGTGGAGCTAAGGTGGTGTGCACCTCTTGGAGGATTCTTCTTTTTTTTATGGATGGGTATTGCTTTGTAAACTAGGATTTGATCTTGCTATTTTGTGGAATTGGTACTGAAATTTCTAAATTTGTTGGTGTTTTCTTCTTGTTTCATTGATATTCTTGTCTTAAACACTTGGAGGAGTATAAGAGCATACACCCACCATCAAGGTTCATATTATTTTTTAGTTGAATAACCATTTTTACAAGGTTGCTAGGAGGAGTAAAAGGGCTTACACCCTCCTAGCCTTACCTTTGTTGGTTTACCATGCTTTAGGGAGTAGAAGGGACTACACCCCTAGAGATATTGTGGAATCAACACTCATAACTAAGGCTCCATTTACCCATAGATTAAAATCACTAATCTGAATATTTGCATTGGAGAAAACGAAATAGTTGCATTGGATAACATGTTTTGTGGAGATATTTCAATTTTCTAAAGTGCAATCAATTTTACATGCTCTTAGTTAGCTTGAATCACTAGGGCATCTAGTTTGGCCAAGTACATCTTGTTGTTGTTATAAATTTAAGCTACATCCATAGGGATGCAACAAATTGCTCTTTAAAAATCAATTTACTCATTAATCTACCAGTAGAATTTGCTTACAAGTTGCCATTGATAACCTACTTGATATTGGCCAATTGTTGGGCAAGTTGTTTGTTGATTTCTTGGGGTAGATTCTGCTATTGTAACAATATTTTGGTACAGCGATAAGGCTGTCATAATATCTATTCAATAAAATTACTTAACAACCTTACTTTATCACTAAAGTCTTGATTTATCTTACTTGAGTTATACTAGTCATTGCTAGCTTAATATTTTGCATCTTTACTTGACTTTTAGTGACATATCTAGCATATTTTATTATCATTTACCTGTTGATTTATATAATTGTTTGTTGCTGCTATATAGGACAAGAAGCTTCACTTTCTTTTCCATTTTGACATTGTTCTTGTATACTTGTATTTTCTCTTGTCTCGGACAGGTACAACTCTCTTCTGCAGGTACTCAAGGCTCTGGCAACCATGTACCATCACCAAGACTCATTTCCAAGCCATCTTCCACTTCTTATCTTTACCTATACGGGAATCACCTTCTGTTACTACACTTTCCATATCATTTCCCCCTAGGTTCACCCAATATACCCCCCTTGTATAGGATTTATCCTTCACTAAAGTGAAGAGAGTACCTATCTAAGGTGGCAGTGGGTAGGTATTCCCATAGTTCTCTCCATTTTTTGTATTGGGTCGAGCTTTTCCCAACCTAAAATTTGTACGATAACATTTTTACGTCATTGTTGGGGAGGATTTTTAATCCTCTTTCATGCCCTAATGACATATTAGCAAGCTTTGATCCTAAGGCATTCACTCATAGCTTTCCAGGCGACTCCACTTAAGGGAAGTTCCCTTTCCTTTTCCCTTCTTGATGATATTTTCATAAAACTCATCTGGTGACTTCACCATGAGACAAACCCAAGGGATGGATTACCCTATCCCTCCACCTGTACCTAAACGTCCTAAAAATGGGTCCAAACCTCCTAAAAATTTGCCCCCTCCCACCTCTCCAAGGCCTTCAACCTTGTCCATACCTTTTTCACCAAACGCTCCCTATAATTAATGGGTCAAGGAAACTTGCAATCCCTTGGACATGAGAAATCTTTCGGGATCACCCCACCAAATCCCAAAGGGTTTCAAAGAATGGCTTCCAACATTTTCACGAGAAGACTCAGTTCCTTTTCTCAGGGCCCTTGAACCTTATGACAAGTGCGAGGACGTTCAAATGAGTATTTTATCCTACTCTCTCGTTGGGGAGGCCCAATAATGGTATAAGAACATCTCAACAAGGACAATCACTAACTAGGATTCCTTTCGTGAAATTTTAGTTAAGAAAATTACTAAAAGGAAATATTGCATATCTGTTTACAATAAAAATTTTCATTGCAAGAGGGATCTAGGGGAAAGTATATGTGATTTTAATGACTATTTCAACACCCCGGTGAAGAGTTTTCCCCGATATTTCGAGCCTACTCAACAAAGTGTCCTCAGGACTTACATGTCGACCATAAAAGACCCTTGTGTTTTCCTAATAGGGAAAACACGTCCTTCTACCTTGATTGAAGCCCAAGAAATGGCATGTGAAATTGAGGAGAACTTGGCTTCCTCTTTCCACCAAGTTGAGGACTGTCCCAAAGAAGTCACACAAGATAACCTGTTCACCAATTTTATTTTTCCACCTCCCAACCCTCCTTATGCCAGTAAGGATTACTTGGATAAGGATAAAAGGGAAGTTTCCAAGAGATATGTTGCTCAAATAATGAGTTTCATAGGGAAAGGGAAAACACCAGAGTCTAAAAAAAGGGCTACCTCGGTGGAAGAAAGTTTGAGAATTGAGGAGGCCATGGTAGCAAAGAAAGCAGAAAGGAATTTGCTGCAACATATTCAGAATATTCTCTCCGCCCAATGAACCAAAAGAATCTCATACCATTGAAAGTGAGTCAGAAGAGCCCATCACAAAAGATGGGACTCAAGAAGAGACTACCATAGAACTTGCTAAATGTATTGACTCTTCTCATCAAGTTATCAATGAGGGAATCCACAACACTTTCATAATGGAAAACTCTCTTTTCTAGATGAAGAAAAGAGGGATGAATGTTGGGGACTGGATTTTGATGTTGCACACTCAAGTTTAGGATTAGGTGTTGGAGTGGTCCTAATATCACCTGATAAAGAGGCTACCCTTTTCTCATACAGGCTTCAGTGGATTTCACTAACAATATAGTTGAGTATGAATCCCTAGTTTTGGGTTTGAACCTTTCCATTGATATGAAAATCAAATCATTACGCGTAAGAGGGGACTAAGATTTGATTGTCTCATGGGTTAACAAGATTTTTACAGCCAAAAATCCAAGGTTAAAACAGTGAAGATATGATATTTGGGATGCCATCAAGAAGTTTGATGACTTTTCAATTGAAGCTATCCCTAGAGAAGAAAATCATCTGGCATGCAACCTTGCAGTATTCGCTTCCACTTTAGCACATTTCAAAGAGATCGGTCTCTACAAAGTAGAAGTAAAATTTAGGCCTTCACTACTTGACAACCTGGAACACTAGCAAGTTTTTTATACCGAGGACCGAATCTCTTGTTTTCTTCAAAATGAGTTTGAATTATCTGAAACCCAGATAAACCTTTTGGTCGAGGGAGAAAATATTGATATTATATATATACCTAATGGACCCGTACCCAAAGGCATCATTCCCCTAGAGAGACTTTTTTATCAGAATGACATGTATAAAGGGAAAACATCAATCTATATTGAAGATGAGGTCATTGAGTTCAATATTGGCACCAAGGAATCCCCAAAAATGGTCAAATTCAGGAAGGGGGCAACTCCTGATGAGAGGGAGAATTTGATTGCTCTTGTCAAAGAATTTAAGGATGTTTTTTCCTAGTTGTATGAAGATATGAAGGCTTACCGAGAAGACGTTATACAACACATTATTCCCCTTAAAGAAGGCACAAAACCCTTAAGGCAGAAGCTCGGAAAAATGAACCTAAAAGTCGCACCACAAGTCCAAAAGGAGTTGCAAAAGATGGTTGAGGCAAGGATAATCAAACCCATGAGGTATGTTAAGGAAAAGATATGAATTTATCTTACTCAAGCATTTTCAAATCTTGCTTGGCTAAGGAAATATAGTTGGGAATATTACCCTATGTTTATAGCCTCAAAAAGTGTTTCCCAACCCACAAGTATTAGTTACAAGGGCTTAGGATGATTTTTTTAAATAAAATATTGCTGCAAAATATAACATTTTTATATAATTTTCTAAATATAACAAATTGAAAAATTAAATGTGGAGACAAAAGCAAAAATACCAAGTCACATATTAACACAAATGAGACAGAATAGCAATCGCTTATTTCATTCCAAGAAATCAAAAGAATCATTCTTTTTACAAAAATCTCTGAGGGAGTTTGGACCAAAGTCAAACTTAGATATCCCCGATGAAAACCATACAAAAGGACTCTGACAAGAAGTAAAAATTGAACTTTAAAATATGGATCATCTTGCCACAGACTGTTGCCCACTAGACTCTGCACAATATCCTTTATTAGTCATGAAATCTAATTCATAAGTAGAAAAGTCTACACAGACTATCAAAGATATATCAACACCTATGACACAAGCATCTGAATGATATGGTTCAGCCTTGAACCTTGTTGTCTACAATAGGACCCTGTTGTCATAAAAGAGAATTACACTTTTAATGAATTAAAGAAAGAATGAAAACTGAACTATCTCAATAAAACTCAAGAGCAAACCTTAGTATGTTTTCTCCTTCTATTCTCCCTTTGTTCTTCCTTCTCATTTTGCTTTTATGCATTTTAAATTAGTTGAAGTAGTTCAACTACCTCATTTAGTTAAGTTAACTAAAACTCAACTAACTTTTAGTTTAGGGGAAAAATTAATATAATAATAAGGGTCTTTTAATAAATAATAACTAGTAGGTGGGACCCCTTGTGACTCCCTTTAATTTCTTAACAAAAATAAACATAACTAGTTAATCAATTAAACACATCCCTCCTTGTGGCTCCCATAATCATTTCCATAATTTGAAAATTAAATATCAATGATATTTCAAATGATGTCCAAACATATAATATCCAAAAACAGTTTGATGTCGAAAACCTTCAATAGTCCATTGTCCTCAATAAAAAAATAATAAAGCATAATCAAAAACTGTATTTGCCACTTTGAGAGGCAAGTTTTCCTTTGTTGTGCTATCCCCTTTTGACTTCCTTGAATTAGACTTAGGTTGTGTAGAACCTTGAGGCTTGATCTCACTGATGACATGGGAATAGTCATATCTCAAGTGCGTCCAGGATGATACTGACTTGGCTAAATCACTTGAAGGAGAGGAGGGTATATCAACAGCTTTTCCTTTGTCATGCATGTGGTGGGCTTCAGTTTTGAGTCTTTTGCTTGCGTGGGAGGACTGTACAGGTGAGTGCGCAGGGACAATCTGGACATTTGGGTTAACAGGTGGAGGAGGAGGAGGTAAAGACAAATTTGTCCAACCACGATGGTGGCAGACTGTTGGGTGAACAATATCCTGCCATTCGTCATTCTCAGAAACTTTAGATTGAAAGGAAACATGAGGGGGCACAGGGATACCAGGGACATGTTGGGGCTGGAAGGGAGGCCTCTCTGGTCTAGGTTGAACTACCCCTTGTCCAATCCAATTGAAAAATCCAGCTTGAAAGAGTTGGTTTAACTCTTGAGGATCTGCATCGAAATGTGTTGAGAATCTGGGCCTTTTAGGCCCTCTGTTCCAATTCCCTCTACCCCTATTATTTCGGCCATGACTTCCTCTGTTGAAGAAGAGCATCCTATATGCAACAATTATTAGCAACTAGCCTCTTAAACAGACCATACATGACATTCTCTTAATATGAAACAAAGTCTGGCTCAACAATCACATCAAACCCATGCAATTCAATCCATAAAAATCATTTATTAATTGTCAATGAGCAGAGGGTGAATTAGGGTTCAGGGATATCTGAGGGGGTTGTATTGAGCAAAAAAAGTGAGAAAATGAAAGGGAGTAAGGACATGATTATTGCTCAACAATTCATTAAACAATTGACTGTGCAACAATAACCAAAACATATTAGTTGTCATCTATCTCTGTGCTATTTTTTAATTGCTGTCATACAGAGATTTAATTTAATTTTAATCAACAAGGTGCACAAAAATGAATTTGGGATCGTGAGGGGATTTGTAATGAGTGAAAAAGTGAGAAAATGAAAGGGAATTAGATGGATATTGTTCATAAAATAAATTAAATCAATCAACTATCATAACTTTGTTTCAATTTTAATCCAAAAGACATCCACTTTCAAGACCAAAACATTCATTGTTCCTCAATTGTATGCAAATTGCTTGTTGTCTCAATAATAATTAAATTTCCCAGAAATCCTTAATTTATAACAGTCTTTGCTTTATAACTTATGTAAACTTTTTCCATTCAACAATATTGTATATTCTAACGTTGATCTCTTCTTTTCAAAATAAACAAAACATGCACATCAATTCTTGTTATATTATGCCCGACATTTATCCCTGATAATCAATAATATACCATGATAAACAATCCACAATCATTGTTCTTTAATCAACAATTGGGCCTGATTTAGTACACACGGGTGTCTTTTCAATCATAGACAAGCTTAAGAGCATGTGTGAGGGACCAATCATAACACGAGGTCTTCAATCATATAATCGATACAAAACAAAATGGAACCCTGAGCTTGCTTTCTGTGTGCAACAACATATGTAAACTTCTTTTAATAACAAATAATAGTTTGCACCAAGATTCCCATAGAGCCGTATCATATATGAAGCGAACATAACTAAATTGACACACATTCACCTCTTTTAACTTTCCAGAACCCTGATCGGGCTTGGTAAAACTCACACAGGTGTCTTCTTATGCAATCAAGATCATGCTGGATTAAACACAATGATCGAGACCATAAACGAATAGAAAGACAACTCTCGATTGTATGCAACCACTCATTTTCTTTCTTATTTGTTCAAACAAAATCATCACAGAAGGACCACACAGAAATTCAACCAAAAGGATGGGTTTATAAAAGAGGGAGCACATGTCTTCAAACTCCCATGATCATTAAACTAATAACCCAAAGCTTGACAAACCCCAGAAGGTTCTCGAGGAGAGAAGAGGCAGTCAGAGTTCGAGTCGGGCTCTTAAAAAAATAAATGCATAGAGGCACGAAAGCCTGCTTGTATTTTTTTTAAACACAAAGAGATAATGGTCTTTCAAATCCTCATATCCATTCTCCATCGATTAATCAACCACAAACCACAATGTAATCTTGAAAATAGAGAGGCACGCTCTTTTAAAAAAATATATAGTCTTTCGTCTTATACTTCCAAGCCTTTGACAGAATAATAAGTGAACGCCCGAGGATAGAAAAAGGAAATTCGAGTAAAACAACCAAGTTGCAAACAGGTGCGTCTAACACTTTTCAGAGAGGAACAAGGGTTAACTTAAACAGTGGAGGGTACTCAAAACACAGAGAGATAATGTCTCTTTCCAGCACCCGGGAGGTTGATAACCTATGACAATAATTGACAATGAGGACACACAACATTCTTTGTGAGAGAACACCAAGATATAACTAGTATCAATTAGATTCCCACACAGTCCTACATTAACATTCAGGTCAACCAAGACTGAACCTTTGGAAAGATTTCGGCAAAGAGATAGTAAATAATGGGCCATCAACAACAGTTTGGGGTTTAGATAACAAAAGCACGCAACAATCCACAGTTTCCCTGCAACTGGATCAATATTACAACAACGACCGAGAGGGAAAACGAGTTGATGGCCACTGATACACAGAACAATGGTTAAAAACCCTCAACCATCAAACTCAGAGCTTCATTTCACCACTGTCACCATTATTTCACAGAGAACAATCATAAAACCAAGTTGACCCATACATAACCAATGTGCAAACTTTATCATCAATAATACCCATCACTCTGCTTACAATTATCAACATTTTCTAGTCATCACAGAGAACCATAACACCATATTTACACACAGAATCCATGCATTCCTGAGCCACCATTTGATTCATAGTACAGAGAGTCCATCATGGATGGAGGGCAAAGAGCCATACCTATGATAAAATCATTTAAATAACAAGTTGGCCGAGCTTTCTTTCTGAAACCTGAAAAACGCAGAGCTTCCACAACCAACAGAGTAACAATGCAACAATGCATCAATGCTAAGGTGACGGACGATAGGGAGGATTGGAGTGACGTATAGTAAATGCATGTCACTTCCTCACCTGGCCCCATTCAATTCCATGTATGAGACATCCCACTAAAAATGCATTCACCATTAAAAATAAGCCATATAACCAATGCATAATTCAATTCCATATCCATCGTAAGATCTGATATCATATATATTGCATAGTGCACACCACCCGAGATATCTCATATCTCTACGTTAACCCTTTGCCATAACTCCACACAATAATCACATATCAGCATTGTTATATGTGCGTCCTTTCAACTTTTAATCAAAATTGCATATTCCTTTAACCAAACCATAGTATAATAGCTAGGACTAACACTTGTACCCATTAATTCTTTCATTTAAAGTTTGCATGTAGTCTTTTATCGTGGCTTTAGGATTAATACATAGTTTCTTTCCTTTTGTTATAACTCTAGAACCTTTTCATAGTTTTTTTTCTTTTGTTTTGATCAAGCTCCCATCTAATTATCCCTTGCATATATGTGGATAAGTAATCAATACATGAATTAGTAACAAGGTTAAAACATAGCACTTATAAACAACATGATTCTCATACCCGTGGAAATTGTTATGTGTCACAAGTGATTGCCAACAACATTCAACAGTAATGCATTAGCCACTCATTATCATGCCAAATGAAACCAAGACTGCATCATCAAAAAATGTAGGACTGTGTAGGCAACATCATAACAACAACAAAATATGTGTAATATGTATATCCTTGCGCCTCTAGTCTACAAGGGGGTCCAAACTACTAGTACTATATTATTATCATAATTAAATAATAGCACTTTAGCAATCCTTTGCGGGTGGAATTTATCATTGAGATTTTAATCGTCAACAAACCAGCGACTCCACAGGGAAATTTTTTTCCAACAAGGTACTCGTCTTGGATATCCAATCCCGTCATTGTCTGGAAAAATATTGGTGATATCAAGATATGCGTTTACTTCAGAAACTTGAACCAAACCTCACTTAAAGATAATTATCCTTTGCCAAACATTGAGTACCTTTTGTAGAGGCTCACCAGAGCATAAATGATGTCCATGCTTGATGGATTTGACGCGGGATGGTCTCGGATTGTGGAACCCTAATGGGGTAATCCTCGGGTGTGTAAATAAAGAAGAAGCAGACAAGTTGATCGTAGAATTTCATTCAGGATATTGTGGAGACCATTTTGCAGCTCGCATTACTACCCATAAAATTTTGAGGCCAGGATATTATTCTCCCACTATTTTCTCTGACACACATCAATACATCAAATCCTGTCAGCCTTGTCAATTATTTGTTGTAAAGCATCGCCTCCATGCCCTCCCTCTTAAACCGATTGTTGTAGAGCCACCTTCCAATAGTGGGGACTGAATTTCATTGGTGAGTTCAAGGACAACTCTATTAATGGTTACCGATGGGTTTTGACTACCGCAAACTATTTCACCCGATGAGTGGAAGTTGTCCCAACAAAGAAAGCAACATAAGAGGTGGTAATGAAATTCCTTGAAGAGAAGATTATCACTATATTCGACGTTCCTGCCAAGATAACCACAGACAACACGAAGGCTTTCAATTCGATGGCGCTCAATGAGTTTTGTTTCAAATATAAAATTATTTTGTCACACTCTTCAAATTATTATCCTCAAGGAAATGGATTAGCAGAATCCAGCAATAAGAAAATCATGAATATTGTAAAGAATATTGTTGGAGATAATAAGAAAAATTGGGATAGCAAGATCAAACATGCCCTGTGGGCAGACCTCATAACTACTTATACCTCTACCAGGAAAACCCTTTCGAATTAGTTTATCAATTGGAGGCACATCTGCCTATGAACCTCCAAATTCCAGCCTTGCAATTAGCCCAACACTTCACCACAGAGAAAGAAGCATTGCCAAGGTGAATTGATCAACTCATGGAGTTGGAGGAAACTTGAAGAATGGATTTTGATCAAATGGCAAAGAACCAAGATAAAGTAAAAGGAACCTTTGATCGTAAATCAAGGTTGAGAGATTTCAAGAAGGGGAATCTGGTCCTAATGTGGGACAAAAGAAGAGAAAAACCTAGAATGCATCAAAAGTTTGATAGTATGTGGTTGGGACCCTACACAATAGAGGAAATATCTAGGTTAGACTCTTTCTATTTGTTCATAGCAGAGGGGAGGAGGATTCAATTACAGGTGAATGGATCCCTCCTCAAGTATTATTTCCCAGATGGTACTTGACTTCTTCAGGGCCTAGGCCCCAGCTAAGTAGGTAGGTCATCTTGCTATCTTGCATTTGTATCTTGATTACTCATGGTAGTTTGGTTGCATTTAATCTTTGATTTTCTTTTTTCTCTACTTGCATTATTGGTTACATGTTTCTCTTTCATCATATTATATCAAAAAATACAAAATTTTATTTCTAGATTAGTTGTCATTTTTGAAATTTTGGATTTTGGATTATGTAAGAAAATGGTGAGTGAGCCACCCTAGATTAGACATGGAGCATAGAGACAGATGATTGACAGCATCCACATGCATAGATAAAGACCCACTTCACCACCGCACATCCTCGGTTCATCACAATGGCATTCACCACATCAGCTTTCTTTAGGAAGATGATGGGTCTTGCTCCATGAGGTACAAGTAAGGTATTGTGGTAAGTGTCACTTTAATACTTGAGGCATTTTAGTATGTTTCATTTAAAGCTACTTTTGACTATAGAACGTCTGCTTGGAAATTATGCTCTTTTCCCTGTTTCACCTTGGTGGTTGACATTGCGCCCTAGTAAGTGGTCACCCTTAGGGATGGGTTTGCTATTGGAAGGTTCCCTTGATGATTCATCATGCCATTCATGATCATTCTTATCACCTTTAACACTTCATCCTTTCATCTCCTTATCTTTTGGGATTTTTCAGGTGTACTAACCCAAGAAGGGATTGTACCTCATTTCATGGGAAGAAGGGGTTGAAGGCCCAGATGGAATGTAATTGGCAAAAGATAAAATCAAAAACTGTAACCTTCCAGATGCTTTCCCAAAGAGGTCTCAAGAACAATGAAACATTTCTCCTAAAAAGTCAAAGACCTGCAAAAGAAAATACACACATATAAAAATGTCCCACTTGTTGAGGGATCTACACAAGTGCGTTACAAGATTTTCTTTATCCCTATGACACTTTGTGTACCTCTCCCTTCAAGTGACATTGTGGTACTTCCTCCCAAGATTTATGTTACCCATTGGGAGCACCTAGTCATTCTCGACCATAATTAATTAATGGAAAATAAATGGGCTTGGAAAATGGATGCATTAAAAATGAAGGTGCGACACACCCTCTATAAAGACACCCATAAATGAGACACTATGAACCCTTGTATGTCATGAACCCCATGCCTAAAAGTCTTACCCCCATCCACTTCATCTTCTCCACATGACTTAGAGATGGTTCCACCTAGAAAACACTCCTTGATTTAACGACCGATTCACCAAATATGTCACCTTCTCAACCCTCCCATACCTAAACTTGGAAAATGGCATAGGGTATTTGAGCACTTGTTTAATTTGATGAGGTATTTTTTGATGTACATGTTTAGGTGGCTCTTGTACTAAAAGTGATTTTACATGCCATTATGCTTTGACTTGAGATCCTCGGAGGGCGCACTTGTCTCTCTCTGCAGGACCTTGTTGATGGATGTTTTGGAGGAACAAGCCCAGCTTGGGCCTTCATTGGGGCAGGAAGCCCACAAGTTGGATGCCATGATCCACACCTTGGGACCAGCTGGATGATGGACGTTTCCTTTAGAGGCAAGAGAGGACAACTTGGAAAGTGACACCTAGCTCTCTTCCAGCCTAATGACTTGCTTGGCAGCTCTTACGCCAATTTTCTAGGCTTAACGTCTTTTTTAGGGCTAGGGCATGTGGTGGTTGATGGACACTTGACACTTTTGGATGGGAGGACCCCTTGCATTATGGAGGAGACACTTGGATTGAGGACACATGGCCTTTGGAGGCCTAGCGCTTTCTCCTACAACCCCAACAAGTTCACTAAAGTGCCAAAACATCACCCTTTAGGGAGATGACGTCATGTTTTTAGGGTTTCTTCATGTGCAAATTTAAATTTATCTTGTAAAGTGGAAAAGTAAAGGAGATCACTCTCCTTACTTTGTGGTTTAGCCTAACTAAATGCAGACAAACAATTTTATGATTTTTTGTATAAATAAGGATCAAATTCATTTCATTTTTTCATAGCTCTCTCATAAGAGAAGACTACTTGGCTGAAATTTGCACCCTACTTGGGCATTTTGGATTATCTCTCTCTCTTGTGCAACATTCTTGGATATTTTGTTATGGTATATTATGGAGCTAAGGTGGTGCGCACCTCCTGGAGGCTTGTTCTTTTTCTAATGGATGTATATTTCTTGGTAAACTAGGGTTTGATATTGCAATTTTGTGGAATTGGTAAGAAATTTTTTGCATTTGTTGGTGTTTTCTTCTAGTTTCATTGATATTCTTGTCTTAAACCCTTAGAGGAGTATAAGAGAATACACCCTACACCAAGGTTCATATTATTTTCTAGTTGAATAGCCATTTTTACAAGGTTGTTAGGAGGAGTAAAAGGGATTACGCCCTCCTAGCCTTACCTTTGTCGGTTATGTTTTTGATCATGTTTCACCTTGGTAAGTGTCATAGATTTACTAGTAAGTGGCCAGCCTTTAGGGAAGTTTTGTAACTGGGGGTCCCTTGAGGGGTTATCGTACCATTCCTTACCATACTTACCACTTTCCGCTCATTACATTCCCAGCATACTAACCTCCTCTGGGCCCTTTTACTTTAGTGACCCAAGAAGGGTATGTACCTCATTTCATGGGAATAAGGGGTTGAAGGCCCAAAGGGATTGTTGTTGGCTAAAAAGATAAAAGCCTAGATATAGACCTTCCAGATGCTTTGCTCAGGAGTCCCCAAGAAAGCAATGAAACACTTCTCTGTAAGAAATGGGGGACCCACAAGAAATAAATGATAATGATTACTTAGGGGGTTAGTTAGAGGATGGGAGGTCTCATCATGAGCCGACCTATCATGATCATACGTATTTAGTGGTATGAAATTACCATCATCTAGTCACCAAGCTAGGGTAGTGGCTCTCAGTTACACAATTGAGAGAAAGGAGGTTTTATCACGAGCCAACCTTCTCATTTACGCGAGCTATTTGTGAATGACATTGTCGTTATCTGGACACCAAGCCAGGACAGTGGCCTTCAACTTGTTCCTTCAAACATGAAATAACTAAAGAATGGCAAGAAGATGGGCTTGGGAAAAGTGCATCGCAAACGAAGGTGTCACACACCCTCTACAAAGGCACCCATAAATGAGATAATACAAGCCCTTGTATGTCATGAAACTCATCAACCTATGAAGTCTAAACCCTTTCCACCTCATCATCCACTACAAAACCTTGAAAGGCCATCCTTCGGAGCATCCCGTACTTGAGGGTTTTAGTCTACCCAATAGGACCTTTATGACACCCCTCCCATATGTAAAATTGGTTAATTGTATAGGTTTTTTAAGCATTTGTTTAATTTGATGAGGTAGTTTTGATGCAGATGTTTAGGTGCCTTCCTTATTAGATGTGGTTTAATCTTGTCATGATATCTTTGACTTGATATATATGGAGGGCGCACCCTTTTGTTTTGTTGTACCTCGCTTGGTAGCCACTTTTGGGACAACAAACCTAGCTTGGGATTCCATGGGGCAAGGAACCCACAGGTTGGTTGTTGTAGGCCCGCACATAGGATCATATAGAGATGCCTTTGGAAGCTTAATTGACATCATGGAGGATCTTATCCAGCCCTTGGTATCCTAATGAATTTCTTAGGAGAGGCAAAACGTCATCTTTATAAGGTGATGTTATGCTTAAGGGGGTTTGATGGTGATGGATTGATTGCACATTGAAACTTGGCATATTTTGACCAGAGGATTCATGGATTGACCCTAGCACTTGATGAGGAGGCTCAAGGAGTCCCAATGACCTCCATCCTCTTCTCCAACGACTTTCTCAAAGTGCCAAAACGTCCCCTAAATGGGTGATGTCATCTTCTTTTTAGGGTTTCTAATGTGTTAAAGTGAATTTTAAATGAATAATTTGGTTAAAGGGGTAAGATAAGGGTTGTTAACCCCTTATCTTATGTTTTACTCTTTTTAATGTGGACAAATTATGTTTTAAGACTTTTGTATAAATAAATATCATGTGAATCTCTTTTCATAACATAACTCTCCCACTGTTAGAAGTACTTGGCTGGAATTTTCACTACTCTTGGTGATGATAGTCTTTCTCCCTTGTGAAATTTCTTTTGGTGAATATCTCTTGGTGAATGGTCGAGTAGTAGTAATGCACACCCCCTAAAGGCTTTCTCTCTTGGATCTTGGATGAATTTTGCATGGTAAATTAGGGTTTGATATCTCATTTTCTTGGATTAGGTAAGGAAAAATATGCGTATGTTATTTCTTTCTTGCTTATTTTGGTTATTGTTGGTAGAAACCCTAGGGAGGAGTATGTTAGATACACCCTGCATAATTTCTTCTATCTTTGTTGATCTAACTTGTGCTTTAAAGACACCATTCACCCAATTTTAAAGGCACTATCTAAATATTTTGCATTGGAGAAATAAAATATTTGCATTGGGAAACGCAATTTTCGGTCATTTTAACTATTTGCAATTTGGGTTTTGTTTTTTGTGCCTAGAGCACCTGTCAGCCACTAGGGTGTCCCCTCTAAAGGGGTATTTCTTGATGATGTTACAAAAATTTATCTTCAGCCAGTAGGGCTGCAAAAACCATAATCTTATTTCTTCAATAACTCTTAAATCAACCATTGAAATTTGCTCAAAGTTTGCACACGTGAACTACTAGGTCTAGCGCACTTTTTGGAAAACTTTGAGGGGGTTTTACTGGATGATATTATTTCTGTAATAAGTTGTTTGTTACAGCCATAAGGATGATTTATATAGCTGCAGAAGGTGTTTACAACGGCCTTACCTTTTTATGCTAGTATCTTGGTCTTTGAATCTCGAGTTTCACTAGTGTTTAGCTAGTTTATCTCTTGCATCTTTCACTTGATCTCTAGAACTTGTTTAGTAGCTTATTGTGCCATTTCATTGCTGATATATATTGTTACTAACAACTGCTATTAGAGACAACAAACTTAACTTTCTTTTCCAATTGATATATTGCATTGTATACTTGGTTTTCTTTGTGTCTCGGGTAGGTATCATCTCTTTGCAGGTCAATCAAAGCTTTGGAAACCTCAAGCAATCCTCAAGATTCATTACCAACCTCCCTTTTCCATTTAGCAACATGACCTATAGGGGCATCCATTCATACATTAAATTTTCTCTCTCAATCCCCCCTAGGTCACCAGGATTTCCCCCTTTAGGTGACTACCTCACCTTTAAAGTGACGGGAACACCTACCTAAGGTGACAATGGGTAGGTGCTCTCAATTTTATTGCCAATTGGTGGTTGGGTTGGTCTTTTCCCAACCTAAATCTTGTGTGATAACATGTCCCACTATCTTGCTACTTGCCCAGAAAAATATTGCACCATATTTTATAGTCAACCTTTCTCACCAATGATAACTCATGTTCCTTGAACCATAGTTGTGGTGTTGAAGTTGTTTTTATACATGCCGACAATAGACTAAGGTTTTTCCTAATTTTATTTTTATACATTGAGGGAACCACTTTAATGGAGAAACAAGATTAAAACTTGTGTATGGGGATGGCTTCAATCGACCAACATTCTCTAGCCCTTTATTCTTAGTTCTCCATTTTCCATTCGTAGAGCTTAGTGTCCAAGTTATGGTTGACTAATAATGGCAAACCATGTGTTATTTCTCTTCACATATTTTGTTCATTGTCATTGTGATATTCTTGGATGACTTGGTACAATTGTTTTGCTTATGCATACTCATCCCAATATTTTATGCAATGCTTTCCTTCTCGTTGGTTGAGGGTTATAATATTTTTCTTTGCATTCCCCTTGAGTTTTATTCTATCTCTTTCCAGTGAGATAGTTGTTTTCATTTTTCTACTCCGTGGTCAGCCTACCAATGCTATATATGCAGGAATACCTTCGATCAAATTTATTACTTCAAAATCGATGGGCATTAGAATTCCCATGATTGAGGTTTCTGCAATCTTGAGTATACCAATTGGCTCCACAAATCGCTGATCTGCGAATTTCAAGGGGTTTGTATATTTTCTAAGCCTTGGTCTTCCCATTTTAATCCATGTCTCTTTTGGAAGAATGTTTACATGGGATCCGAAGTCGACTATGACTTGTGGGATCATATACCCTTCTATCTTGAGGTTGACTTGCATGTTGTAGTTATTGATGAGCTTGTCCTATGAGAGTAGTCTTAGGATTTTGTATGTTCTTTGATATTCCTTCTATTATCTAAAAATGTTTAGGAGTTATAGTATTCATCCGACTTATTTTTTTCTCTATTAGGAGCTTGAGAAATTCATATAAGATAGCATCCCTTATTCCTACTGAATTTTTCAGTTGTCGACTTCCTCTATGTGTAGATTAGTCATCCTCATCTTGATCAAAAAATTCAAGGTCTTCTTGCATAAAAATTCCTTCTTGGTTAGGAATAGCGTAGGCCTTATTTTTCTTTATTGGTTCAATTTTGGGATTCTTTGGTATGCAATTGTCTCGACCTACCCCTGATCGCATAATGACATTCAATTTTTTGGAATTGAGAACTTCATGTTTGGGAATGCTCTATAAAAAAATTATAGTTTTCTTATTTCTTTGCTTATCTAGTATGATTGGGTAGTCTTCAAGGGAATGGTCACCAACACCACATATGTTTCAAAACTTTAAGTTGGTCCTATCATTTACTAGAAAGTTGGGGCTCAATTGGTCATATGTTAGATAAACGTATAAATATGCTCTTCCTCAACCACGTCCTCCTCTTCCATAGAATCGATGATATCCGCCTTTGAAACCTCCCTTGCCTTGGTATCCATTTCCTCTTCCTTTGTAACCTCCTCCATTATTTCCTTGATCCATATTCTATTATGATGCCCGCGTGTGATAAACTTTTTGGTGGTTTTGCTTATTCTTGTCGTTGAGCTAGCATTTTTTGTGTGAAGTGGGTCATTTCTTCAAAGATGTTGCACCATTTTGGTTTTGAACTTTTTATATTATATGGGCAGTCTCTTATATTATGATTTTCCAAGTTTTCATAGATCTCACAGAAATGTTATGTTTGAACAGTGGTGTGTGGTGGCGAAGAGGGGATCTATGTGCATAATGTGGGCTTAGTTGGTCATCCAAATCTCGGCACTCCATGTCTGCAACCTATGGGTCTTGATACATCATCTCCTTAGTTACCCCCAGAAATGGGGGGTAACATCTGGATCCTACCTAGGTATATGTGTTCTTCGTAGAGTACATGAGAACCTCAGCATCTCCTCGTAAGACATGTGCCTACTAACCTGGGGCCCAAGGCCTGTAGAGATCAAGCACTTAGTGATATCAAGTGAAATCATACAACTAGTGCAACCACCTTCTTAGCATCTCATCAATGTATCTTACCTCGTGCTTAATTATGTAATACAATAAAGATAAGTCAAGGACATAATAATAATGAGCATAAGCAAAGATATAATCGTTCATGAAATGCAACTCATGGAGGTGGGTGGGAGGGAGACAATCCTGTTGGTAAGAATAGCCACAAGCATGATCAATCCATCTTTGAATAGGACTACTGCATATAGAAGACGACTCGTCTTCATCCTCACTTAGAATATCATGACTCCCTAAAGGTTGAAAGAAAATAAGGGGTCCCAATAAAATCCCATGTTTTCGTAGGGAAGAAGAGATGAGATAAGGGACAAGCTCAGCTCTAGAGAAATAATCTTTCCCCACACTCGAAAAATGTTGCTTCTTCATTTGTGAATCCCTAAAAAAGGGCCCGAGACAAGGAAATTGATACTCAATAGTACGAGTTTCTCGTTCCTCTGGGCTAGCCGCATCATTGTGTCCATCAAAATTTGAGAACAAAGGTGGTTGAAAATCTTCATAAAACAAATATGAGTGCTCAAAAGGTTATGGATCATAACTCCCAAGGGATGACCAAAAGTCATCCTGAGTACACTACAACAAGTCATCCTCGGATGGATGAGACCAATCTGTGCTCATATCATCATTAGGTTGTCAAACATATGAATCATATACACATGAAGACCGATTTTCTAAAGATGACAATTCAACTCTCTTTGTTTGAAAACTACCCTCAATGTCGTAAATGGGATATCTATAAAAAATGAAACAACCCACATCCCATATACGTCTCCCAACACATATGAAATCATCAATTTGTTGATCAACCATGTCAAAGAGGTCTTCCCTGAAGTCATATGCATCATTGGGACTAATCACTTCTTCATCTTCATGTGTAGGAGGAAGGAAAAGTTGGGCAAATTCACCTTCATCAAGCGGTATAACGGATATCGATGTCTCATTTGGGTTCTCAACATGTTGCACTTTATCAGAATTCTTTCTTCTCTTCTTGGAAACTTTTTTCGTGGACATTTTACTCCAACACCTCTTCATCACAAGGGGCTTAATCCTTAATGTGGAGTGCTTCATTTGATTGTTCCTGAAAGGATCAAAGAGGGAACTCTTGTTCTTCTTGTCATTATAAGCTTTATCTCCAGCGGGTGATGTTTTGTCAATATCATGTACTTCCTTGGAGTTTTCTGCCTCTTCATGGACCTGTTTTTTGACTTGTTTCTTCTTGATTGTTTTCATGTGACTAATCACTCCAGGAAAAAAATCAAGATGGGCAATTTTATCTTCATCGGGTGGGAGAATGGATACCAATGCTTCTTCAACTGTACTCCCCTAATTTTCAATGGGTGAAAAAGAGATTTCCCTCAAATTCTCAATATGATCCAGTGGAAGTATTTATTCCCGAAAATCATCCTCAAGGTCTTGAATAATATCTTAAAACTGTTGGGATTTCAGTCCACAATGCTTGAGAAACTCTTTGATGAAGATGGTTGAAGAAGATAAATCCTTTGGGATTCGAGTATGCTTGATCAAATCCCATTGTTTCTTATCTAGAGACAATGAGAACAATTTCGTTAGAACATCATCCCGGGTCATGTCACACCAATCAATGTAGTCGTTAAATTTAACAATGTATGCAATGGCTGAAAATGGATCACCGTCAAATTTTTGGACGTCATCCCACCGCCTTGGCAGGTATTCAATTGGATATGAGTATTCTTCCATGATACATCAATGGAGTCACCGGATGAACTTTAAGAAAATCTCATCAAAAGATTCAAGGGAACTTCCCTCAAATTGAGTCGCCAGGAAAGATAAAGGAAAGGCTTTGGGATAACTCACCAAGTGTCGTTATGGGTCGAAAAGGATTCAAAAACCTCCCCGGTAATGCCACCAATATTTTTATTTCACAATATGTAGTTTGGGCAAAGCCCTACCCAATCCATGTAACATGTGACACAACTGGGAACAACTATCATTGTCACCTCGATAGATGTCCCCCTCGTTTTAGTGAAGGACAAGTCCAACACAAGGGAGGCTTCCCAGTGACCCTAGGGGAATTTCGATGGAAATTGAAAGGAGATGGGGAATGCCCCTATAGGTCAAGGTCAAGAGCGGAAAGAAGGCTTCAGAATGAGTATTGTAAGATGGTGATTGGTTGCTAAGGTAGTGTACCTGCAAAGCAATGTTGTCCTTGCCCGGAACAAGACAATGTATGATGATCAAAGCCTTAAAACCAATGGGGAATAAACAAGAAACCTTGTTGTCCCAAATTGGAACAGTATGGAAATATATATATCAGCAGTAAAAAGAGTATAAGAGCTGCAAATTATACCATCAAAATCAAATATAAGATGTTAGAAATATGATAGAAACAAGTAAATAAGTTTCCAATTATTAGAGCAAG
The DNA here is from genome assembly GCA_032191745.1 of Picea mariana. Taxonomy (NCBI): domain Eukaryota; kingdom Viridiplantae; phylum Streptophyta; class Pinopsida; order Pinales; family Pinaceae; genus Picea; species Picea mariana. The sequence continues at coordinate 35,313 of JASDQU010103497.1, read as the reverse complement.
ACTTTGATAGAAATTAGAGGGTTGTTACTAAGTGTTATCAACAATACTTGTAACAGTCTTATAGCTGTAGCAAAATTTTGCTAAAACAACAAATTATAGCCACTAAAATCAACAAGTAAACCACCCAAAAGATAACTATTAACCAGTAGAATAATTGCCAAGGCTTACAAGTGAATTTCATCAGTAGAAGAGTGAGTAAAAGAATGAAATAATATGAGTTTGTTACAGCCCTATTGGTTGTAGCATAAAGTTCATTACAACAATCAAATCACTTCGCTAATCAAGATGCCCTTAAGGCACGATCTAGCTTAAATCATGTAAAATCAAATTCCAAACTTAAACAATTCAATCTCCTTGATATCACGTTTACCAATGCATAATATTCAATCTCCAATGCAAGAAAGGTTAGTGCCTTATCTATTGGCTTATAGGGTCTCTTGTTTATGAGCTAGGGTTTATTACTTCTCTAGGGGTGTAATCCCTTTTACTCCCTAGATAAAACAAACCTTAGCAAGGTAAATCTACAAGGGTGAAATCCCTTTTACTCCTTGTAGCAACCTTTGCAAAATAGTATTTTCAATTAAAACAAAGATATATCTTGATGGAGGGTGTATGCCCTTATACTCCTCCAAGGGTTTTGAGAAATTAACCTTGAAATCAAGAAGAAAAACATACAATTCCAAAAATTTCTTCCCTAATCCAAGAGATGGCATAAAAAACCCTTACTTATCAAGAATATTCCACCATAATTTCCAAGAAACAAGCATCCGAGAGATAGCGCTAGCCTTTTTTCTCCAATAGACAAGTTGATCCAGGAGGATCCTCAGGTCCAGAAAATGCTCAAAAATGAAAGTTCTCGGAATTGGACGAAACCAATTCCATTGCATCCGTCTCGTCACGCTGCTTCCGTCCATATATTTACTTCCTCAAACAGACATTGTATGTGAAAGTTATCCCACTCTGATCGAATTTCCAAACAAGCAAAACGTCAACAGTCAACAGACAAAAAGTCAACGCTGACGTCACCATGATGTCATGCTGATGTGGCATCGTGACATGTGGCAAATGACCCTACAATGACATGGAAGAGTAGTGGCATGCTGACTGGGCAGGTGGCAGACCTGGTTCAATCGACGTTTGACAAGTGTTATCATTGTGGGTGAGTTAAACAGTGCCACGTGGCCCAGTCATGGGCTGTCACGTGGCACCCCGTCATTTGCTCGTTGTGGTAAAAGGTATATTGGACTCCACAAGAGTTGATTGCATGACCTCCGACATGGGGAAGCGTCTTGGGCAGGTCGGGCTAGCAACACGCCTGTGGTGGTTCTTATTATACAAGGGCTAATTTAAATATTTAAAGTGGCAGAAATTTATGGTCAGAGGCGGAAAGGGGTTAGGGTCTAGACCCAGACCGTGGTCGTGTACATTTCCATACACCCACAATTAATCCCCGGCGCGATATACCATACCACAAATCTATGGGCACCGGAACAAGGATTACACCACCATATGACTCTGGGCGTGACCGCATAGAGGGTCGATCAGTGGGGGGCTTATCCCGTCCGATCGAACCCTGATTCCTTTGAACGCGCCATATAACCAGGACCTTGTTGAGGAGGGGCTAGCGCGCAGCCCCTTGGGGGCTAACGCTTGGCCATATGATCCCATATGAATCTGAAAAGGGGCGCACACCCAGGCCTGAGGGGCTTATTCTGATTTTTGTAACATAAGTGGATTTTTTGCTATAGTTTTGGCCCAGATTGGGCATTTTTGGAGATTTCTTGGCCATTTGGAGGGGGATTTGATCCCAAAAAGAGGCCAGATCTTTGTGGGAAGTTGGGCTTCTATAACTGAGCCTAAAAACTATATAAACTAGGCCTTTTGAGCTTGAGAGGGGACTTTTGTATGCAGGGAATGTAAAGAGGAGTTTGAGTTAATGGTCCATTTCTCATGTTCTGAGGGGCATTGAGTCGTGTTTTGAGAGGAGATTGTTGAGGCATGTGAGCATCTGCACAAGGAGGTCTTGTACAACATACCAGAATTCTGTTTGTAACAACAAAGAGCCATTGTAAAGATAACTTGAGCATTAAAGATCAATAAAGTGGTCCTCCACTTGGAAGCGGGCCCAGAGACGTAGCCACACATTGGTGAACTCCGTTAACAAGTTCTTTGTGTCTATTTCTTTTTCTTATGGTTATTATCTTCTCTTATTTGCAGCATGGTTTATGATGGCTGAACTCTTTAATCATTCATGAGCATCAAGTTAATGTCAATTTGTTATTAATTCCTTTCATTTTTGGATCAAGTATTTTGGTATCAGAGCTTTGGTTGTATTGGAAGGTTTAACAAGTGCAGGATTGGATGCTCACAAGATCCAAATCTCAAAGAGGAGAAGGATATTTGGTTGAATTCATTTCAGAGATAGAACGAGTGTTGAGGAAGAAAATAATGGCAAATGAAGAAGAAACTTCTCCACGAACTAGAAAGTTCGAAGAAGCATTTTTCTCCATGTCAGAAATGGTCAAAGTGTTATATGATGATTTCTTGGAGAGAAATAAACTTGTTCTAGGAGAACCGTTTATGAAGGGGAAAAGTGAAGGGAAAGGAGAATCTTCAAATCCTCCTCCTTCACCACCTTCCTCTCATTCTTCTTCAAGTTCTACTTCAAATGCTAGTTCCCATTCTACGACACATACTATACAAAAGCAACCACATAAGCATAAGTATGACATACCTTTGTTAAAGCTTGATGTTAAGTTTGAGTTTCCTTTGTATGATGGGGAACTAAATGCGGAAAAGTTATATAATTGGATAAGACAAATTGAAGTGTATTGCAGGATAAAAAAAATCATAGATGAGGAAACTATGATCCAACTTGCTAGTCTCAAGATGGGAGGAACCGCCCTTGTGTGGTGGGAAAGCAGGACAAAACATGATCTTAAAAAGTTCAGTAAGAATCTATCTTCATGGATTGATTTTACATCTGCATTACGAAAGCAATTTTATCCTCTAGCTTATATGCAACAAGCTATTATGTCATGGCATAACTTTAGACAGTTAAAAGGACAAACTGTTCAAAGTTATACACATGAGTTTCGAAAAAGAGCTTTATTGTTGGGAATACCATTGGATACTCAAGAGACATTGCTTAAGTATATAGGTGGTTTGCATATCTATTTACGACATGCTATTTTTATGTTTAATCCAACTAGATTAGATGAGGTATGTGTGCAAGCGACTCATCTTGAATCTAGAGGCAAGAATGTAAATGTTGATTTTGTAAAACCATTTAAACCTATTAAAGGAAAATTCAAAGACAAGGCTAAAGAGAAGTTTAAAGGAAAGAAGACTAATACAGTGAAGAAGGAAAAACCTACATGCACTCATTGTAAAAAAGAAGGCCATAATGAGGATCGTTGGTGGATCCTTCACCTAGAATTGAAACCAACAAAGTTCGGAAATAAAGGGAAGCCAAAGAATACTACAACAACTCAAACAGATTTGGGGTCTGATTCGGGAGATGAGACCAAGGTCACAGTCACGGGAATCAAAGGTAAAAATTTTGAAGCTAGTACAAGTTCGCTAGTTCAATCTTTAAAAGTTGATAATGAAGTTGATGAGATCAAACGAACAAAACTTTTTCACATAAGAGTAATTTCCAAACATACAAAAATTGATACTTTATTTGATAGTGGCTCACAAGTAAATTTGATATCAGAGACAATTGTTAAAAAGTTGGGATTAATCACTAAACCTCATAAGAAACCATATCCTTTAGGATGGATTCATAATGATAATCAATTGCAAGTGAATAGACAACATGTCCTAAAGTTTGCTATCAATTCACAATTTATAGATGAGGTTGAGTTAGACGTGGTTCCACTAGATATATGTGGTATTGTACTTGGGAGTCCATATCTGTATGATAGAAAGGAAATATTCTATCGTGAAGACAATAAGTATCAATTAACTAAATATGGAAAAGAATAAGTTGTAAGGGCTCATCAGAAGAAATTGAATCTATGACTAATCAACTTAGGGCAAATGAAGAGAATTGTAAATGTCAGTAAAAGATATTTACTAATGGTTGTAAAAGCAAAGGAAACTGTTGGAATTGATACTTTTCAAGATTGTGACACAAAGTTGAAATATGACTTAGTTAGAATTGTTTTTTACTATGATGATATATTTCAAGTCCCGAAAGGATTACCTCCAAAACGATAAGTTGAACATGAGATATAGTTGCAGCAGGATGTTCCTCTCCCTAACATTGGAATGTATAGGTTATCAGTTTTGGAAAATGTAGAGATAAAGAAACAGGTACAAGAGTTGATTGAACAAGGGGTCATCAGACCAAGTGCTTCTCCATGTGGGTCACCTATCATCCTAGTGCCAAAGAATGATGGCACATGGCGCATGTGCATCGACTTCCGAGCCTTAAACAAGATCACGGTTAAAAATTGATACCCTCTTCCTCGCATTGATGATTTATTAGATCAATTGAAACATGCATTTTATTTTACTAAGTTAGACTTAAGAAGTGGTTACCATCAAATCAGAGTTGTTGAACATGATATATGGAAAATTGCTTTTAAAACAAAACATGGATTATTTGAATGGTTAGTAATGCCATTTGGGCTTACTAATGCACCTGCTACTTTTATGCGGGTTATGAATGATGTATTCAGGCCATTCATTGATGATTTTGCAATAGTCTACTTAGATGATATTCTTATTTTCTTAGAAGTTGAAATTACTTTGGGAATGCGAAATTTCATGATTTTGAAGTTGTTCCCAGTGGAATCAAATCTATGCTATAAATGTTTTCTTGAGCCACTAGGGCGTTTCATTTCTCCAAGCATTTCTTGTTGTTGTTACAAATTTGACCTACAACCATTAGGGCTGCATACAATCCTAACCAAACTCTTCAATTACTCATAATTTGACCGTTGAAAATTGCCTAAAATCTGCCCACATAATCTACTAAGTATAACACATCTTTTGGCAAGTTTTGAGCAAGTTTTAGTGGTTAAATATCTTGTTGTAATAACAAGTTTGTTAGAGCCATAAGGGTGATAAATATCATTGCAATTAGCTTTTTATAACAACCTTTCTTTTTGTGCTAAAGTCTTGTTCTATCATTGTTGAGCTAAACTAGTTTTTACTAGCTTGTCTCGCGCTTAATCAATTGGACTTTTAGCACTTATATTGCAGCCCTTATTATCTTTTATGAGCTGATATATATCATTGATTATTACTGCAATTAGGGACAGCAAGATTAACTTGCTTGTCCACCTAACCTTAATATATGCAAGTGTGGCTTTTATTGTGTCTCGGGCAGGTACAAACACCTTTTGTAGGCATCCAAAGACTTGGAAACCTTAAACCACCTGGAGACGAGTCATCAAAGCCGTGTTTCCTCTTCCATCACTAACCTCTAAGGGGGGTACTTCTCTTCTTTCCCTTCTATCCATCTCAATCCCCCCAAGGTCACCGGGATCGCCTCCCTAGAGTGACCTAGTCACCCTCGAAGTGTGGGACCTATATTGAGGTGACATTGGGTATAGTGTCTCTTAGTTGTTGCCATTTTGGTGGTTGGTTCAGGCTTTTCCCAACCTACAACTTATGCCATAACAGGGCTCTGATAAATTGTTTCATTTGTTTGGATTCATCTATGATATGCAATACATCCAAAAAAAAATCACACACAAACTAGTGCCATTTGGGGTCTTCATCACCCTCATAAAGAAGGAGAAGATTGTGGCTCATTTTGATCATAGAGTGGGAGTTCAACTTAGGACTGCTTCAGATTGATTATCTATTCACACTAACTAATGTTACCGACTGCATTGCAATTAATGTTGTCGATGGTGCTATCCCTTCGAGTGGGGTGGGAAATTGTTTTGATGCAATTGATGATCTATCCTTTGCTTTGTCAGTTCTTTCTTTCGAATAATGAGATAATCCATTTGACAACCTTTATATGTATACTTGATGAATTGTATTTCTTGGAGTTGCGTCATTTCATCACTACTACCATTTGATTGTGCATCTTCTTCTTCAACTATTAGATTCAACAGGGAGGTTGCATCCATGAGATCCTTTATATGTAGGAGGATACTATCATCGTCTTCTCTGCTCACCCAAATTTATTACGTCTAGTGTATTTAGATCAATATTTTGTCTCTTACACTTCCTTATTCATCTTGTTGATACCACACCAAAGAGGGTTCATGATCTATTTGTAATTATCGATGGAGGAATTCTCCATATTTCTACATCTGGTATTGAGAATCTACATGTTGCAGGGCATGATTCATCCACATCCATACTTTTGAATGTTTCTATTAGTTGAAGGGTTCCTATGTAAGCCTCTACCAACTGTAGATCTCTATTCAATTAAAGAACCATCGAGGCTACTCCTTTTACTGCATCTAGTTGATCATTTCCAAACACATATCAGTCCAGCGCTCAAGAGGATTCTTTCTATTCGACCGTTGAGGGTCCCTTGCATCTCTCATTGTTTCTCTTTTCTTCTATCTTTTTTCCTTTTCAATTTTCT
>JASDQU010103496.1:515063-558982 GCA_032191745.1 Picea mariana | reverse complement strand
GTCGCACTTTTTTTGCTGCAATTTTTCTGTCGCATTTTTCATGCCGCACTTTTTCTACTGCACTTTTCTCTATCAATAATACCTTCCCAAATAACCTTTCACAAAATAGATATTCAATGATATTCAATAGGTACTAATGGGAAAGCCTTTATCTCTTATTTATACTTCCATGTAGCTTTCTCAGGGGGTTACCTTATAACTAACTTAACCCAGTGTCCTTATTTTAGGTCTAACTCACTTCTAACCACTTGTCCACTTCTAACTCACTTTGCTACAAATAGTAAATTCTCCACTTCTAGTTGCAACTAAATTATTATTTAATTAATTTTTTTTGCAACCACTTTGACTTATCCATAGTAAAATCACCACTTCTTGTTGCAACTACTTTATTATTTAAATAATTTTTCTTTGCAACCACTTTGACTACTTTATTATTTAAACAATTTATCTTTACTCACAACTTCTTGATGCAACTAACTTTTCTATAATTAGTCAATTCATAAATTATTATCCTTTAACTAACTTCTTGTTGCAACCACTTTATTATTTAATTTATTTCTTGGTCAACCACTTTGACTATTCAATTTTCTCATCACAACTACCTTACTATAATTACCAAAATCACAACTTCTTGTTGCAACTATTTTATTTTTAATTATTTTCTTAATGAAACAACTATACCCATGATCAACTCCTAGTTTAACCCACTTTGACTAGTCAACTTCTTTTAGGAGTTTCTAGAAAAATTTGACTTCTTTAACCTTCTAGGGCTACTAGATAACTCATGATGGTTATTCAACTTCACAAGGCCATAAATCTCTAACCGTGAGGAGTTATGTGACATTCCACATATAACTGGAAATGGCATGACATGTACTATCCATATAGAATATTCTTACCTTCATATACATTGATATTCATTACATTATTCCTCAACCAAACTTGGGTTCCTTACCCGTACCTCTAGAGATAATTCACTACCAGACTTATTCCAAGGGTTGATATCAATCTCTAAGGGTTGAAATCAATCTACAATATCCCTCTCCAGGGGTTGACATCAGTGACAACTAACAATCCAAACCAATTTTCCATCAACCTAAGAAAATTGTCTGACAATCGCCCCCTTTGGCATTGATGGAAACACTTAGTCCTGATAACATTCATACTCATACTCCTCATCAATTTTTCTATCTCTCCCCCTTCGACATCAATGGCAAGGGGTATCTCCCTTTGGGGTTGCTCCCCCTAACAGAACTCTCCATGGGGTTTCTCCCCCTGTCTAAATTCCTTTGGTATTTCTCTATGTTTCTAAGCATATGATTACTCTCTCTCCCTTCATATGAATAATATCTCCCCCTTTGAAAAATGGTATCACTCTAATTCAAAATTGAACTCATATCACTCATTCTTCCCTTGTGACAATTTCTCCCCCTGCAAACATGTCTCTGTTCTCTCTCTCTCCAAGCATCTAACTCTCTATCCTACATATGATTAATTTATTCCCCTAGAATCATACCTCTATTCTTACCTCTCTGTCTGAAAACTTCTCTAAATGATATTTCTACCTATATTTTTGGTTATGTTTATCTCTCTTGACTTCTCTACAAGATGTTGTGTAGAAAAATATAAGTCTTCCGGGACCTGCTGCCTTTAGGAGTTATTGTCCATTGGTGCTTCCTTCTGTAATCAACTGACATATATGAAAAACATTCAAGAATAAGCATTCAAATATTCATGTGTAATTATCATCCATTATGACAATGTTCCTTTGTCTCTAAACCACTCTCTGAACCAATTTATGAATCCATGCTCTTGTCCACTTTCATATATCTATCCAAACCTACTAAGTGTTCTTACGAATCCATCTCTGTCCATACTATCCAAGACTCTTTGATACAACTGTCCATAATGTTGACCCATCTATCACTATACTATCATGAAGTCTTCACTACTACAACTGATCAATCTATCATATTGTACTTTTGTTAACTGACTTCTTTGAATCTGTCTACTAAAACTCTACAAGATGCTCGAAGGATGGTTCTCTAGTATGTCTCAGCTACCACATAAAATCCCCATGTCTAATATTCATATTACCTGTGAGTCTCTAAGTCGGATGGCTCAGAATAGTTTATGATTTGATGCAGAGTCATCATTATCTTCATTGGAGATTCATCATCTCTCTGAACTCTGACTTCTTTATTTCTGTCTCGGGATTCATCTTTCACTACAATACCTGAAAGTACAATCTCTTGAACATGTTCCTTATTTACCTTTCCTTCTTTTATTTCATTTATTTTCCAAACCATTCTGTATCTGACATATTCCTTTTTCTTTGTATATTTGTCTTCATCTTGATTTATTCCCAATCTTGTAATATCTAGTACCTGGTCTTTGTTCACCTGTTCTTCCTATTTTATTATCCATAATTCATTATATATTATATCAGTGTTTTCTTTCATGGAAGTATCGATCACGCTTCTACAATCACGAGCTATGTGTCCATAGTTATGACATTTGTAACATTCAATGTTACGTGGGGCCACATAAGCATTTATTTCTTGAACATTTCTTTTATAATCCTCGCAATCTGCAACCTTATGTCCAAAATTAGTATGATAAAAACAATGACCATAAAATAATTTTACATACCTGGGAGTAAATGATCTTCTTTTTGGTGTATTCCTTCTGAATTATTGCCTTGACTAATGATGATCATGATTGAAGCTTCTTTTTGGCTTGAACATGGATGGTCTTCTTGAAGATGTATCTTTATTTGTTTTCTTATATTATGGTTGACCATGATTCCTTCCTTTCAGCACTTTTTCATAACTCTTGTTATTTTATTCATTCTTCTTTTCTAGCAATCTAGACTGCTTCTCTTCATTCTATACAGCTGATGTGGATGTTTCTATCTCTTCAACTTTCTTCCTGAGCTTGACAATTTTACTTCTCAATGTGACAACTTCTTCTTCAAGCTTCTCAACCTCTTATTCTTTCTTTATTATCTAAGACTTCATGACTTCTTTTGTTCTCTTCACTTCTTCAATATGGATTTTTAATGTGATTATTTCTTCCTCAATTCATTTCTCTTATTGACCAAACTCTGCCTCAAGATGTTTTAGATCATTAGTTCTTTCCTTAAGATGATATGTCAATATCTTCTCTCTCATTTATGCGCCTTCCTTATTTGTTTCTATATTTGCTTCCAAATACTGCTTTTGATATTCACGATTTTCTTCGATCTTTCTGGCTTCTTCTAGCTGAGGTCTTAAGTTCTCGATGACCTATAAGGATTTTTCAAAAAATTGAACACTTTCCTTTTGTTTCATCAATTATTTCTTGAGTGGCTTGTTTTCTTCTCTTTATTTTCTTAATTCATCTAAAGCACTGATAAGTTTTGCTTCATAATTGTCTTCTATTTCAATTAGTTTCTCTTTCTCATTTCATTCATGGCATTCCATTTCAATATGTCCATGTTTTTCACAATTAAAGCAAAACAACATACTTATGTTGATTATGTACTCTTCATCTTCTGAATCTATTTCACATGATGAACATCATTCTTCTTGATCTGTACCTGCATCTTCTTTGACATTCTCTGACTCTATGATGGGTGAAGAATAGATATTGTGTAACTTATCCCAAAGTTCTTTAGCTGATGAACATTTACTCACTTTGTCCTTTACTAAATCATATAGTCCTTCCAAAATGACATCCATTGCAATTTTGTTATTTTGTTTCAGTTCCTTCTTTGTTGTAGTATTTTCCCTTTTTGAACTATCATATCCTGTAACAACCGATTGCCAAATATCATACTCTTGTGACTTTAAGAATACTTTCATCCTTCCACTCCATATATCATACTTTAAACCATTATGACCATTAAACAGTGGTACTCCATTCTCATAATAATCCATGATCTTCTTCCAGTGATTAAATTGTTTCCTGAAGGAACCTACTCTGATACCAATTGTTGGATTACTGGGGGGGGGGTAAATTAATAATGAGCAATTATTCCAATTATTAATCCTTTAAACCACAAAGTATATTCTTTTACTTACTCAACCATGTTCATTTGTTCATCATCAATATCTTACTATATAATAAGAATTAACATTCATCAATGCATAATCAACAATAAAAAACACATCTGCACAATGCACAATACACCAATATTTACGTGGAAACCCAATGAGGGAGAAAACTATGGAATGATTTTCTTATATGTCAAGAATTACATTCAAGGAAGCACCAACTTTCAATTCTCCAGCCACAACTAGAAGGAGGCTCTGGTCCCCTAGTTTCTCAGGCTACAACCTAAGGGAAGCTCCAACTCCCCAATTTTTTGGCTACAACTAGAAGGAGGCTATAACCCCCTATGTTCTTTGGCTACAACTAGAAGGTGGCTACAACCACCTGTCCTTGCACCATCCAACCACGCTGAAATATAAGTGGAAAATATAGAAATTGAATATGTCACAGTCACAACCTGTTCTATCAAATCTATCATTGTATACTCATCAACCAATATGATCTAATCACATATACTTCAAACACTATACCACAATTTTGTACCTCAAACCATGTGCTAGAACCTCACTTTTATACAACCTCTATCTGTACCAATAACTTTAGCAACATACACAACCAAAATCCCTCAACCATGAACCAATACTAAACTTCAGTAGATCTACCTCAGATCAACTCTACAGCAAGCCCTAAACTTCCAAGAGGGCATCCAACAGATTTACAAGGAAAACCCTCAACCAGATTCATAAATTCAACACTACACTTATGAAAACCATACATTTTTCTTCTTGTAGCATTTTGTTGTTATCGTTTTGCTGCCACAAATCTGTTGTCTTGGTTTTTCTTTCGTAGTTTTTTTGTCGCACTTTTCCTGTGGTGATTTTCCTACCACACTTTTTCTACCACACTTTTCCTGCCGCACTTTTCCTTCTGCTATTTTTCTTTTGCACTTTTTCTGCCGCATTTTTCCTGCCACGATTTTCCTACCGCAGTTTTTCTGTCGCACTTTTCTTGCCGCACTTTCCTCTATCAATAATGCATGCCCAAATAACCTTTCACAAAATAGATATTCAATGATATATAATAGGTACTAATGGGAGAGTCTTTCTCTCTTATTTATACTTCCATGTAGATTCCTCAAGGGGTTACCTTCTAACTAACTTAACCCACTTTCCTTATTTTAGGGCCAATCCACTTCTAACCACTTGTCCACTTCTAACTCACTTTGCTACAAATAGTAAATTCTCCACTTCTAGTTGCAACTAAATTATTATTTAATTAATTTTTTTTGCAACCACTTTGACTTATCCATAGTAAACTCACCACTTCTTGTTGCAACCACTTTATTATTTAAATAATTTCTCTTTGCAACCACTTTGAATACTTTATTATTTAAATAATTTATCTTTACTCACAACTTCTTGTTGCAACTAACTTTTCTATAATTATTCAATTCATAACTTCTTTTCCCTTAACTAACTTCTTATTGCAACCACTTTATTATTTAATTTATTTATTGGTCAACCATTTTGACTATTCAATCTTCTCATCACAACTACTTTACCATCATTACCAAACTCACAACTTCTTGTTAAAACTAATTTATTTTTAATTATTTTTTTAATGCAACAACTATACTCGTGATTAACTCTTAGTTTAACCCACTTTGACTAGTCAACTTCTTCTAGGAGTTTCTAGAATAATTTGACTTGTTTGACCTTTTAGAGGATTCTAGATAACTCATGATGGTTATCCAACTTCACAAGGCCATAATTATCTACTCGTGAAGATTTATGTGGTGTTCCACCTATCACTGGAAATCGAATGGCATGTACTATCCATCTATAATATTATTACCTACATATACATTGATATTCATTACATTATTTCTCAACCAAACTTGGGTTGATTTTCCATACCTCTAGAGCTACTAGAATTCACTACCAGACTTCTTCCAAGGGTTGATATTAATCTCTAAGGGTTGAAATCAATATACAATATGACTCTCCAAGGGTTGACATCAATGAAAACCAACAATCCAAATCAACTTTCCATAAACCTAAGCCAACTGTAAGCCTTCAAAGTAATAAAAGAACTTGCAACAACACAAGGGAGAGTGAAGAAAGTAGTACAATATAGTGAAGATAAGATGTAGACTTTTGTTATTGCACAGAAAATAGATAAGACAATGGTGCGGGAAAAAAAGTAAAAGAGAAGATAAATACGACAAAAGAAAATTTTGAAAAGGTAGTTGTGACATTGAAGGGAGCACAACAACAGAACCGAGTGGCTCAGGATGAGCCATAGTTGAGTGTTGGGGGCATTTTTTACTAGGAATTTTGGGACCATTTTTAGGATTCATGCAGTGTGCATGAAAGAAGGAAAGGTAGTTGGTGCATTTTAAGAGATCGACACGCGAAAGGTGGAAGTTAGTTAGAAAATGTTGGGTATTTTAGTCCACTTGATACATGATAATCCCTAATGTAAATATGTAAAGGGTTTTCATGTTAGTAGTAACTGATGAGAGTATGTTTTGGAGAGCATGTTTTGGTAGTGACACTTTTAGGAGCTAAGTAAATGTGATAGGCCACAATATCGTAGTTATAGTAAGTGAATAAGAGAGTAGATAAGGCATTTTGTATGGGTCTATCATAAGTCTAATGCATGAGCATAGTGCACATATTTTGTAATGTATTCCTGAATAATATAAAGAAGAAGCCAACCATTGCGGATGTAGCCCATATTGGGTGAACCATGTTAGATATGGTGTCTCTGTGGTTTGTTTTGTTGTGGTTGTTCACTATTATGTTTACTACGCACATATAATGTATGTTTGGTTAATATGAATATGTTATCTAATAATTATGTGCACATGATATAATTAATGGATGTTAAGTAAAATGGTTAGAATGAATGTATCCCATCCCTTATGCACTGCAAAAACTTGGTTCCTATAGTTTGCATAGATGCATTGGGTGAGACTTCACCTTCTTGTAGGTGATGCCGAAAGGGTCGATTTTTGAGGGTTTTGTTGGTGATTTTATGTTGAACCTAGGGTATGCCCATGATGCACCAACACTTGTAAAGCATCATCAAGAACCCTTTGAATCTGGAAAACCATGGTGAACACAAAACCTCTTGGATCTATTTCACAATGATCTTTGTTGCATCAATTTCCCTTCCTTAGTAGGTGCAAGGTATTTCTTGACTTTCATTTTATATCTCTCTCATTTCACTTGGGTTTATTTTCTGAAGAACACAATATTGTATTTGAAAATTCCAAAGAGTTCATGGTTTTTGTTGAAAATCATTGTGTGCAACCCATCAAGTTCCTTAGATAAGAAAATAGTGGTGAATATGTTAATCGACCTTTTAAAGAATACTTGGTTCGATATGGTATTGAATGGAGGTGGTTGATCCCTCATACAACTCAACAAAATGACATTGAAAAATACAAGAATCAGATGTTAGTTGAAATTGATCGATGTATTTTTTTGACCAAATGTTTTTCTCCTCTCTTCTGGGATGAAGTTGTCTATTGTGAAAAATATATTCTCAATTGCATCTTGACTCAATATGTTCCTTTGGTGACTCCAATTAAATGATGGTGTGGAAGGAATCCCTCCATCGACCACCTCCGTGTATTTGGATGTGTTCCCTAGGCTCATATTTTTTATGATTGTAGAAATAAATTGGATGCAAAGAGTCATGCTTGCATCATGATGGACTACTCCAAAGAGTGTAAAGACTATCGACTTTTTGACCCTATCAAATGATATATCATTATCAAAAGAAATATATGGTTTGATGAGAATTATTTTGGAATGAAATTGTTTAATTCCTCCTCTATATTATTACAGGATGATAACTTTGATGTCATTTCTGACTCTTCATCTTATATTCCATTTTTCAGTTCTTTGACTAGATAGTCAAACTCTCTTCCTTTTTTTATTAGAATTTCAATATTCGATTCGATTGGTTAGTTTTTTTTTTGTTTCTATTGGTCCACCATCTTCATCTATTGAAATTGTTATTAATTTTGATCGACCTTCTACAATGAACAATAGTTAACCCATTTCTTTTTTACCCAGATGGGTTTCCAGACAACTGAAGCTATTGGTCCTGATGTTGATGATATTTTTTCAGGTTGAAAAAATTGCATTATCAAGCACCATGCCAACATTTCTTTGATGAATCATGTTCTTTAAACCTCTAATCCTATTACCTACTCATATGAAAAGGGACAATCTGAATGGGAGTAGACTATGCAGACAAAAATGGATTCTATGTTGAAGAATCACACTCGGTACTTAGTTCCTTGACCTCAAGAGAAGAACATTGTGAAGTGTTGATGTGTGTACAAGACCAAATTTACCTTTGAAGGTGTTATTGAGCATCATATAGATCATCTTTTAACAAAGGAATTTTCTCAGCAAGAAGGCATCGAATACACTGAAACATTTTCCCTTGTTTTGAAGATGAACTCTTTTCGAATGATTCTTTTTCTTTGTGATTGATTTCGATGGAAGATCCATCATATGGATGTGAAGAGTGTGTTTCTTCATGGTGAAATATTTTAAAAATATTTCATGGAACAACCTCCTATTTTTCTGATGGATCCTAACATGTTTTGTTGATGTAATAAGTCTCTTAAAGGTTTGAAGCAAGCTCCTAGAGCTTGGTGTGCTAAGATTGATAGTTTCTTTCTTTGACTTGGTTCCAAATATTGCGAATATGGTCAAATATTATATGTACTCCATAATCATGGAAACATTTTTATTATTGTTGTAAATGTTGATGACCTTGTCATAACTAGAAATTACATTGTTCTTATTCTTATATTTAAGAAGAAACTTGTTGACTCACTTGACATGACCTATATTGATCTTCTACATTATTTTTTGGGTCTTCAAGTATTACCATTGTTTGAATATTTTTTCATTTCTCAATCTAAATATGTAATGGATATTTTGACATTTTTTAAGATGGAATATTTTAATCCTTGTGATACTACCTTTCAATATGGAGTTAAGCTAAGAAAAAATTGTAAAACTCCCAAATTTGATTCTACACTCTATCGACAATTGGTCGACAGTCTCATTTATCTTACTCACAATCGACCTAACAATTACTTTCCTATTAGTGTGGTTTCTCATTTTATGTAGGATCCTAGATAAAGCCACTCTAAATAAGTAAAAATTATTGTTTGTTATCTCAAGGCTACTACTCATCTTGGTATCTGATATTGTAAAAGTTCATATTTGTTGAACGAATTCACCGACTCCGACTTGAAAGGAGACAATGATGATTGGAATTCCACTTCTGGCTATATGTTTCACGTCAACACTAGACCATTGTTTTGGTCATGAAAGAAATAGAAGAAAGTCTCTTTGTCACCTACAAAAGAAGAATAATGTGGTGTCATTCATGCAGGTACACAAGTAGTATCGATTCTCCATATTTCGGGTGAATGTTATAGCCTTAGTTTCCACCCTATAGGCTAGAGGGGAAGACATAAGAGGATATAATCTTAAATTCACATTTTTCCTAGGATTTGAGCCCTTTTTGGAGGCCATCACTAGAAACATAGAGGACAAAAAGTGATAACACTTGCATGAAAACAATGATTAAAAAGTGATGACCTATGAAACTTTTAAATGCAGGGAGTTATGAGGAGATAGTAAAAGGATGAGTTGTCTCTTTATTTCAAGGGCCTAGAAACTCACAACATTCAAGTCCCTATTGGTATCTAAAATATATAGAATATCTCCCAAGCCTCCTCCAAAGACCTTTATAAAAAAGGAAATTATTGGGAAGGAAGGGGGAGAATTCATAAGTATTTTTATGTTGTCCATTTGTAGAGGTTCTTGTCTTATCCATCACAACCAGAATTCAATGATCCTATCCTAACCAATAAGCTGAAGATAGAAGAAATGAGTCAAGGGAGGATGCATCTTCATCAAGGTATGGATTTGTATGTGTTATCTGTGTTTTAATTAATAAATCAATGGTTTTCCTCCATATCATTTGTGTCCAGTTCATGAATGTTTATTTGATTAATTCCATTATATATCTTATTATAAGCAAGTTAGATATAGGATTCTAATCCAAAGTAGAGAGGTAGAGAAGTATTCTTGTCGTTTGTGTGCAGGAAGCAGGTTGTGGAGATTGGAGTTGAAGTTTCAGGTATGCAACAACCAAGATATACAAAGGAAAACCTACAGAGAGAGGTGTGCAATCTCCACCACTCCTTAGGTTAGTGATGAATCCATGTGTTTGAATCTATATCTAGGGAAACCATATAAGTATAAACCCTCTTATATATAGGATTATTAGGCTGATCCTAGGAATATTTTTTTTTGTATTCAATAGGATCACTCTGACATTTTGTCCCATAACAAAACTAGTGAATCCACTGGGGATAAATTCTTCTATAGTTTGAGTCTCTTTGCCAATCCTTTCCTCTGTTGATTGTGATTTTTTTTTCTTCCATATGTTACTTCAAATCCTAGATCCAACATATCTAATAGATTTAACACAGACACATCTCTTGAAGAAACAAATTATCTTTAGGTCATCGGTTGTTGCATCATAGGAGTCCCATGATGACCCTCATTGGTTGACTTTCCTCTGTCCTGTGATGATCTGTTAAAACTACATTTTTGTAAAAAAATATAGGCCTTTGAAATTAGGTTGTGTTTCTAATCCATAAGGTCGTTCAATGGTATATTCTAATATAGGTCTTCCCTCTGTTTCATTCAATTGGTCATATAATTTGTTATCAAGTGTTGTTTGAGTGCATTTTTGTGGCTTGTTTCCATTTCTTGGATAGGTTGTCTTTTGTTCTGAGACTTTTAGCCAAGTTGGTCTCAAAACCCAACAAGTGGTGATTGCCAGTGGTTGCACTAGTTATTATTTCACGATTATTTTTCACTATTAGATCTAGCCTCCTAGGTGAGTTGTGGGTGAGATCTTGGTAGAGACATTGGAATGAGATGATCTAGAATCACTTCCAATTTATACACCCCCTTTCCTTGTTGTTGGTGGTGGTTTTTCCATTTTTCATTTGTGTTATTGCTGAGATCGGGAAATTTTTGCATTATAATTGGAAAAATATAAAAAAAAAAGTCAAAAATTGTTGCATGATTCATTTATTTTGAAGCATCAGTAAAAGAGTTCATTAGGATCATTGTTTAGTTTCAAATATGAATTCTAATGTGTGTGAGGTTTCATTTTTAAAAGTTGCAAAGAAAAGGAAAAGTCTCTTCCCCTCCTATAGTTAGATTTCATTAAAGTGAAAGAATTTGCATTATCATTTTTCATTTCTTGGTTGGGTCAAGAGTCATAAAATCACCAAATTTTCATTTGTTGTTTTTATACTTAATCAACAACCATAAAAAGAAACTATGTAATCTAAAATCAATTAGACTTTTTTCTTTTTATAGTGAACCGACATTAGATGGGATTAGGGATTTGGATTAAGATAGAAGAGGTAAACTCTCCAAGGTCACAAAATGAAACTTAGGAGTCATTAAAGAGTGATACATTCATTCTTGCAACTAGTTTGCTAGGAATCTCCTCTAACTGAGGAGTTAAGAACGAATTCACATCCAAGAAAGTAGGGAGATTACCCCTCTCTACTTGTTTTTGTGTTTGTGGTATTTCTTCGATTGCTACCTATATGGGGTTTTCATTGGTTTACACTTCTGGAGCATTAGGCTTAGGTACCTTGCCCTTACATGCATTCAGACTTATGAATATTGACATGGTCATTGATTGTTAGGTGGTAGCCTTAGTGACCTTTTTTAGGTATCCACATAAGTGACTGTAGGTGGGACATTCATGTATTACCTAGGGAAGACGTTTGTTCATGATCTGAGTTCCCTTGAAGAGTTCCCACCTTAATAAAGGGTTATTGGACTGGTCAGGGTTGTTTCACATAGATCATAATTATTTTTCCTCATACCTTCGCTATGCAATCTTGTGGGTACTTCATCTCCCCCATAGGTTTGGTTTTTGGAAGGCTCCTAATCCAATTAGTTTTCTTTTTTTTAGTCTAAATTGAATTGGGGTGTAATCTTTGAGTCTGAGTCTAGTTTGGCATTAGGTTGAATTTTGCTTTTATTTTCACATATTATATCCACTGTGGTTGAACTACTGTGTTGATCCCATCAACTGCAAGGACATGATCCTTTTAAGGAGGTGCAACTGCCTCTAAAGCGGTGCCATATAGGTGACAAGGAATTTAAAGGGTCATATATTTGGTTTGATGAGACTAGTTTGGTTAATGTTGAAGTGGTAGATGAATTTCCTCCACCAAATGATAATCCTCCTTTGACCGAGCCAAATGCACCTATACTTGTCGAAGTAAGGGAAATTTTTAGTGATACTTTTTCTCTGTTTAGTCATCCTCCCACCATGTCAGGATCTAACGTTACATATAGTGTAGCTAAGCCTACAATCCCATCATCAACCGAGACTAGGGGAAATCCCCTAGGGGGAATCCTGGTGATGTTCTTATTACCACCCCTTAGATCCATTGAACCTACAACATCCATACCATTTTTTGTAGGTACCTCAATCTAGGGGGCATTGGTTGTGTCATCATTTACATCTATTAGTTTACCAAGAATTTATACACCCATCTCATCTATCCCAATGCCCACCTTTAGATCTTCTTATGGTGGGGGGGAGAGCCTTGGTTTCAACATGGGGAGTTGAATTCCTTCCACCTCCACCATTCATATGACCAGCTCAGTATCATTCGATGACAGTTTAACTTTAAGATGGAACATCACTAGTGGTTTTGGGGTTGTCCCTAGTCAGGATGGGGGTAGTAGTACATAAGGAGGTTTCAACTTTCCATGGGTTAGAACACCCTTCCCTAGGGGAATTTTTAACCATGGGTAGGTTTTTCCTTTGTTAATATATCCAGACCTAGGGGTTTCATCTCTAGGACTAACTTTGGGAATGTTTTTCCTAGAGGGTCCACATTTAACCTTAAGGGGAAACCCCCATGGGGGTATGTTTGGTATTAGGAGCAGTCATGCTCCTGGAAGTGCCACCATCCTAGGGGTCACTCACTCTTCAAGATCTCCCTAACCCTTCAACAGTACCAATATAGGGGGGCCAGAAGGTCCCTCTGGGAAAACAAATACTTCAACTCCCTCCTAGTATTCACTTGCACCATTTCTTTTCCTCGTAGCATTATATTTACCATATGTTTCATGGTTAATGATTGAACCTATTGCATAGGACCCTTCATGTCCAGAAATTTCTTCCAAGTTTCCATTCAATATTCCAAAGTTTGATGGAAAGCCAGGAGAAGACTCTTCTACACACATCATGACATACCATTTATGGTGTTCATCCAACTCATTGATGGATGATAGTGTGAGGTTGAATCTCTTCTAGAGATCCCCGAATGGAGTTTCCACCAAATGTTAAATTGAATTAAAAGGAGGTTCCTTTAAAATATTCAACAACCTGGAAATGACATTCTTAATGCATTACCAACTACCTATACAACATGAGATAGGAATCGAGGTATTTACTTCATTGTGTCAAGATAATGCCACTCACATTCTCAATCATATACATGAGTGGAGATAGAGACATAGGATGATTAAGACTCAAATTTCAGGAAAAATCCTTAACGTGTGGTTCAAAAAGTCCCTCCTACCACTCATTACTAGAGATGTGGCTATGGTTGGGGAGACTACTAAGGAGAAGGCCATTTTAGGTGCCTAACAAATAGATTTGATTTATTCGCAGTCGAGTATATTTTATGACATCATCTAAAATGATCCTAGGCCGCTAAAATATCCAAGGAAACCAAACCCATGACCCCATGCCAATGGTGTGGTTGGTTATGATTTCCATGCCTTTGTAAATCAATTAGCCAATCAAATGGGCCAGATGTCTATTAATTCAACTTTTGGAACTAGTTCTCAAACTACTATGGTCCCTCCTCAAATCTATGAGGTGAATTTGATGCATTCCATGTAACTGAATAATCCTCAACAACCTACATGAAAGAAGAAATGGAACAAGAAAAGTATTCCAATACTTAGAACGAGACTTCCTCCACCTAGACCACCTAGAAGGGAGTAAATAAATAGAAGAGAAAGAGTCAGTTTCCCTACACGATTTGTGGGGAGGACCACCATACTAATAAATTTCCTTGGAAGGATGAGGTTCACATATATCTATCACAATAGCAGTAGCCCCAATAGCCTACGATCTTAATACATCCTTTCCCCCTTCAACCTCAAAACACGGTTTACACAAATAGTTCCCCTCTGCAAGAGGGCATGGAAGTTAAACCTCAGCACGAGGGGTCTATATTGAATGTTTCCATTTTCATGTCTGACCAAATTGTCAAATTGAAAATACAAGTCAAGAACTATGACATTCTCAATCCTTCCCATGTTGTGCGAGAAGCAACATATTCTTCCCATACTGGTGGCCCTCTTTATATTAAGAAGCCAACTTTTGATGCACTAATTTTCCCCATGAAAGGAGTGATTTGACGCACGACGCATAATCCAAACACATAGGCCACCCAAAACTATAGTATTGTGGAATACTTGGCCCAGGTGCCATGTGCAATGTCTACGGATGAATCCAAAGCTTCCTAGCATAGCAGAAATCCTTGTTATCCACTATAGGTGAGGTTAATCCCTTGGATTTGAGTTTTATTACCTTTCATTCTTATTAATTTATCCATAGGATCTACCATTAGGTTTCCTTCCAGATCATAGTGTCATCAATGGGGAAAAAAATCAACTGAATGGTGGTGGATGAAGGAGATTCAACTTCCATCATGTCTATTTCTTGTTGGAATTCCCTTACCTCTCATAAGCTCAATAAGTATGTGACACTATTAAAATCATTCAAAGTACACATATTCCAACCCCATGGAATACTCACTGCCTTACACATTGAGTTAGGTGGTAAGACTATCCTTGTTGATGTGGAATCTATCGACGCACCTTTTAGTACAATTTGATACTCAGACATACTTTCTTTTACAAAATGGTTGTGGTCATCTCATCGATCTTTAGGGTCCTACACTTTCCTCACTAAGGGAAAATCATTACGATTTATTAACTCACGTTTAGCACCCCAGACCTTGGATCCAATGCAAAGTAAAACATACCATTTTTCGGTGATACTCAACATTCTTTCATGAATGTTGGTGCATGGATGTTCAAGTATCCTTCACCAATTGTAAATTTTCCCCTTCCCCCACAATATTTTGTTTCACATCTCGCTTTAATCAACATGATTTTATCATTTACCAATGGATCCCTTGGGTCTTTTGATCCTTGGGTGGTACCATGTCTTAGGATGTTGATTCATATGGATCATCAATGCTACTCATAGTGGTATATATTATTGATATGACAATCCCATTAGAATCAAATGATATTGGTTAAAAACTCCATCCTCATATGGATTGTGATCAACCTACTCTACCCACATGGGTTGTTAACTCTCTCATTTCACATGACTCCCTTGATTTTGAGCTTCCTTTGGAAGATTCGATCTTGGAAGTCATGGATTCCATAGACAAGTCCAGGGAAGATTAGCATCATCAAGAATCCATCCTCTCTGATTTGGAATTGATGAGAGTTAGCATGATGAGTTATGACCCAAGACTAGCGAAATTTTCTTGATCATATAGTAGACCTCCCAATCTTGACCCTTTTCCACCTCATTTATTGTAATACCCCTAGGCTGAACCCCAAATTGTAAATGCAAATGTAATTAAGTTGGTGATTTGTTTTATATCATTTTACATGCACCTTCCATGGTATAGTGCACACATGTCTTGTGCACTAAAATGATGAAGTGTGCACATTCCATGATACCGCACACAACAAAATTAAGTGCACACAATTTTTAGGTCAGAGAGCCTTTTTTGTATATGTTTTGTTTTATAGGTTGGTGAGCCAATTATTATAATCTAGGAGGCTTATGTGTTGAATTAGGCCGAAGAGACTAGATGCTAAAGTCTAGTGAGCATGTTTTTGTATATGTCTTATCATTAATATAATACACTGTTGTACATAGACCGACCATGATAAAAGAGTATGGGGGAGTAAACTCCACTAGTTAGGGAAAGGAGGGCTAAAAGTTAAGGATAAGTCGCTAATCTAGGGAGATTAAGACAAAAAGCAATATTATATTAATATTCCTTAAAGTATAAAGTATGGATAATTATTTTATCCTAAGTTCTAAGGATGGGGACACGTGGGCCAAATGAGCTCTCAACATGAAAAGTGTCAAGTTGGGAACATCCATACATACAGTTTGGACTTAGTTCATTTTCAGAAGGATCCATCATGATTCACAAACTCATTCAGTTGTCCTCCATACCTTCCTATACCTGTATCTATACTTGTACCTGTATCTGTACCCATACATGTACCTGGTTAACTTAAGAGATGGACTGAAGAGGTGGTTTGTCAAGCCCATGAGAAATTCTCTCTAGGTGAGAGAATTGTTGGAAATTGATTTCTCGAAGGTGTCAAACTGTAGCTAGAGGGCTCTAAGAATTCATGTCCAACCTGTTGTTGAAGCCCCAAAAAGGAAGTGGGGTAGCCGAATGACTATTGAGCAAAGAAGGGGCACACTTCCTGGGGTGGGACATGCATGTGGGGAATGAGGAACTGTAGGTTATTAGTTTGAGTTGGCACATGTGACATAATTATTACTGTTGTTTGAGATACATCAACCTGGTTAGGAATCCATTTACCCGGGTGGAGTTTAGCCCTTTATCGGGGGTGACCCACTTCTAAGAGTGATTAGTAGCATGGTCTAAGGATGGGAGGTTCATGGAAGGTCTACATGCAGTTGGTGATATTTTTACCAATATAAGTGTCAATTGTGTGTTAAATTACATGTTGCATTATTATTTATGCGTTTATTTTTATGGGTTTTTCCTGTGTGTGCTGCATGTGTATTTTTATTATTATTTTGTATGAATCTAGTCATTTTCATAATGATTTGTTTGTTTAAAGTTTTATATATAAAGTTTCGCAAGAATTTATGTGTGTATATGTTTTAATTGTGTATATAGTTCAGAAATTTTTATGTGGCATAGCCCAGTTGGATGTTGGGGATGCTACAATATGGTATCATAGCCAAGTTTTCAGCATTGGGCCTATATGGGCCGAGCAAGTTGAATTGAAGTTAAATTCCATAGAGAATTGATTTCAAAGAGGCCAAATTTCAATTTATAGAGCGTCCATGGTAAAAATTAGAAGCAAGTGCGTGGAATTAGGAAAAAGCTCCAGATTTTGTTGTTAAATTCATAGGAAAATTGATAAATTTGGCCAGGTGGTGAGATATTCTTAATTTAATATATGTTCTAGAAAACTCAGACTTGGAATTGGTTGAATTTTAAGTGAGAAGGAAGCCATGACAGATGGAGTGAGATTAGTTGATTAAAATTCTCAATTTGTGAATAGAGTTTGAGAAAAATTCGTTCCAGGAATGTCAACCAACAGTAATTTGTTGTTGCAGAGGTTGAATTGGTGTTATTGGGGTGAAATGGAACAAATTTCATAGTTGCATAATGTCTATGGTGAAAATTGGGAAAAGTTTTGGCAAAATCCCCAATTGTTGCAGCGGAATTCACGATGAATTGATGTGCATAAAAATGAATGTGCACAGGTGTGCGCACTAAAAATGAATGATGTGCAGTGAAAAGCTTGTGATGTCTGGAAAATAATGGTGCATGGGTGTGTGCACTTAAATTCTTCACTGAGCAGTGCAGGGTGGTAATGCATGGAAAATAATGGTGCATGGGTGTGTGCACTTAAATTTGGCGCTGCATGGGGCAGGGTGGTAATGCGCGGAAAATAATGGTGTGTGGGTGTGCGCACTTAAATTTGGTGTTGTATGGTGTAGAGTGGTAATGCACGAAAAATTACGGTGTGCAGATGTGTGCACTAAATTTAGCACTGTGCGATGCGAATTGGGTGTGGGCATGCATAATATTGGTGAGCGTGGTGTGTGCAGTATTGTCAGAGTGCAGAGGTATTTTGTTGGTGCACGTGCAATGTAGGTATATTCTTGTCGCACAACAGTTTAATGAATGGTGTGCGCAGAGTACTGGTGTGTGGCGGGAGCATACTAAACTTTGGCATGGTGCAACACATAGAGTGCAATGTGCGAGGAATATTAGCATATGACACAAGAATTGTGTGCAACAGGTATTAGTACATGAACCAAAATTGTGCGTGGTAGATATTGGCACGCGACACCAAAGTAGTGTGCACCACGTATTGGTGCGACAACGACGTGATCCACATTGGTTAAGGGTGCGTGAAGCATCAACTACCTTATGGTGTAGCTGCGTAGGCTAAATATGGGCATAAATTTTCAAATTTGTGCATGCAAAGTCGTTTGGATGGTCTACAACAACAAAAAAATAGTGAATTTTATGTGACATTTTATATTTTTTGAAGGTCATCATTTTGTAGCGCATTTATTAGGCCCTAAACAACATTTTTAGCTACTCAAAAACCTTGATAATAGAGTGTCTTTGCATCTCAAATGAAAGATCCCGGAGAGAGATTTCTAATGGTATAAACCATTCATCAAAAAAAGCTTTTGTGAGGAAGTTACAGGAGAAATAGTGGAGGGTAAAGTTTAAGACCCAACTAACTTCGAAGGGCCATAACTTTCTGCTCTGAAATCAGATTGAGGCACAGGACCAATCTATGGAAATGTATTGAACCATTGAAAATATTCCTAGAGATGAATTAAAATTTTGGGCATGTTAAAAATGTTTAATATGGAAAAGAATGTACCTGTAGCAATCCAAACCAAAAACACTAATTGGCCTAGAACTTCAACAAGTTGTAACTAGCATCCCAAAACCCAGAAAGAGGTGAAATTTGGATATACTATCCAAAATATGGATATGAAGAAAAAAAAATTGATCTCTTACCAAAAATCCAATGGAGTAGGTGCAGAAATGCATAATTATAGCACAGATTTGCACCAAGTTGAAGTGTGAACAGGAGAAATTAATGAACAATTTTCAAATGACCATAACTTTCTTCTCAAGACTCAGAATTGAGCAAGGGAGCAGTCATTAGAAAGGTATTGGATAAAGGAGTCTAATTATACACCCATAAAATTGATTTTGGCAATTAATTTTCACAAGAGATCAGAAGAAGAAATTATTATGCATTATTAGAACATAATTGTACATAATTTCATAAATTTGTTAAATTATTTAGCCTAACAAATTTTGTTGGCTGCACATTTTTGCAGAGTTAAAAAATTTTAGTTCATAAGAGTTGAGAAGGTTGAAATTTATTTAAATATAAGTAGAGGTACTCAGGGAAAGACTGCTATGACAAAAATATTCCATAAGATGATCAAAATCCAAGACTACAAAATGTTAAGGTATGAATCTGGGTGTAGCCATAAAGTCTTGGGAAGCCACTACATGAAGCCCACTCATGTTAGTCAAGTACTCAATGGAATCTGGGCAAAGGAATAGATCATGTAGTGAATGAATTGGTGAAAGTACATTCACTCCCAAAGAAACCAATATACAGATTAAGCAATACAGTAGAGTCAGATATACTATAAAAGTAATTGACTATCATAATGATAGTAATCATATAAAGAAAGAGGCTTAATGCATATATGGATAAAGAGTGCATCATATCCAGGGATTAGCTATGCAATTATAGAGTAATTCTTCCCTTATGGTTATCAAAGTGCACATTGGAAGCATGGTATGAAGGGCATCACTTCAAGGGTAAAGAAATGAAGGTGGACATAAGTAAGGAGTGTCGGTTGAGGAATAGGTACATCAATATGGAATGATTGAAGGGGATTATGTAAGTCAGGTTGAAATCAGATTGGTCAAGATAGGAGAAAGTAATAGTCATCAAGAAAATCCAAGTGCTGATATGATCAAATAAGGAAGGGATAAATCAAGTACCTTCAGACAGAAGTTGGTGTTAACTATCCAAGGTTACTTAGAAAATATGACTGGAAATATAATTGGGTCATGTAGGAGTTGGATCAGAGGGATCCAAATAATAGTTGAATGCTGAAAATTAATATCAGAATAATATGTAGTTGCAAGTCCATGAACATCCTAGGATAATGGAAGAAGAAATAATGAGTTAGATATCAAGATAATGGGAATGCA
This sequence comes from Picea mariana, assembly GCA_032191745.1. NCBI lineage: Eukaryota > Viridiplantae > Streptophyta > Pinopsida > Pinales > Pinaceae > Picea > Picea mariana. The sequence goes on along the minus strand of JASDQU010103496.1, from coordinate 538,761 downwards.
TGACAACACTCTAGGAGGTAAAGAAAGAATATTAGAGGATTGTTGATGTTGATTATTTGGGTTGGTTTTTATTGAAGTCAACCCTTGAAGAAAGTCTGGTAGCGAATTCCGGTAACACAAAGGTTTGGGTAATGGACCCAAGTTCGTTTGATGTATAATGGTATGAATTTTAATATATTTGAAGGTATGACTATTCTATATGGATATTACATGTCATTCCATTTCCGTTGGTATGTGGAACGTCACATAACTCCTCACAATTAGAGAGTTATGGCCATGTGAAGTTGGAGAACCCTCATGAGTCATCTAGAAGCCCCAAAAGGTCAAAGTAGTCAAAGTGGTTGTAAAAAAGAAATTATTTAAATAATAAAGTGAAGTGATGAGTGTACTATAATTCAAAGTGGATACAAAATAAATTATTTAAATAATAAATTTAATGGATAAATTACTAAGTGGACAAGGGGTTAGAAGTGGGTTAACCCTAAAATAAGTAAAGTGGTTTAAGAGATTTTAGCAGGTAAATAATAAAGTGAAGTGATGAGTGTACTATAAGTTAAAGTGGATACAAAAGAAACTATTTAAATAATAAATTTAATGGATAAATAACTAAGTGGACAAGTGGTTAGAAGTGTGTTATCCCTAAAATAAGGAAAGTGGTTTAAGATGGTTAGAATGTAATCCCTTAAGGAAGCTACATAAAATTATAAATAAGAGGCAAGGGTCTCTCATTTAATTACACTTGAGCATATTGAATATCTATAAGTGACTGAGGTAACCAAAGGATATCTAAGGATAATTTCAGAGGGAAGGTGAAGTAAATAATGTCGGAATTCAAGGGAGGATAAATTCTTTTGATGATGTTTTCTAAGGTATGTTATTTATAGGTCATCTCACAATTTTTGCAATAAATATTTTTCTAGAATGATTCATACTATGAAATATGGAATTTGTTCAGGAAACCTATCCAATTAGTTGTGATAAAAATTTCATCTTGTGGATCGTTGTATTTTTGGAGTTACACTATGTGGAAAATAGGGTTTGTGGCTAGTCCTGAAACTAGTCTAAAATAGGTGTTTTGGGTAAAAACGTCATAACTTCTTCATAATAGATCCAAATTAAGTAAGACCAAATGTATTGGTTATAGAAAACTATTTCGTATGTTGTGTACCATTTAAAGATCTATACAAAAAAATTTACATGCAGGTCATTCTCTACAAGTTAGATCTCTAGAATAAGCCAGAATTCAACAAGGTATGCCATTTTTGCTATAACTCTTTTTTTGGGAGGTTCCAAGAAGTGAAACTTGGATAAATTGCAGAGAAGACACTGAAGAACATTGTGTACTATTTTAATACCTTTATTCATTGCATGTACATAGTTATGATTATTTCAAGTTAGGGTTGTTGACTAATCCAAAACTAATCATGTTGGACTAAACTAAAATTTGATGAAAATGATAATCTCTTGTTAAAGAAGGTTTGCAGGTATGTGATCATATAAACCAGGTCTATTACAGAGTTACAAATCATATTTGGATGATGAAATTTATGAGATATTTTGGTTGAGGTACATGTTGGGTACACGGTTGAGACAAGTAATTGATGAGTTGGCACATACATGAGGTATATAGTTGATGATGTTGGTACATATTGATTAGTCATAGTTTATGTGATTTGATGCATGATTGGTACATATTTGGTACATGGCTGATGCAATTGTTGATGGTACATATTGAGGTACAAGTTGGTGCATGGTTGATGCACTTGTTTGTGGTACATGTTGATTATAGGTTGTTTTGTACGGGTTGTTACATGTTGTTTGGTGCAGGTTTATTGGTACAGGTTTACAGCAGTATATCTCATAATGATAGTGTTGTAGTAGTTCCATCATTCTAGTTCTATGTTAGGGTGGTTGGACGGGGCAAGGACAAGTGGTTGTAGCCACCCTCCAGTTGTAGCTGGAGAACATAACGGGTTGTCGCCTCCTTTCAGTTGTAGCCATAGAATTGGGGAGTTGGAGCTTCCCCCAGGTTGTAGCCTGAGAAACTAGGGGTTAGAGCCTCCTTTAATTTGCATCTAGAAAACAAAGGAAGTTTGTGCTTCCAATGAATGTAATTCTTAAAGACATATAAGAAAAAATGTTCCTTGGTTTTCTCCCTCTTTGGGTTTCCATGTAAAAACACTTGTGTATTGTGTATGTGTATGATTTCTCATTTGTTCATTGTTTATTTACTCTGCAACTATTGGATGATAATGCTACATTGATATAACCCTTGCATTTTATGGTTAAAAATGATTAAATTTTTCTATTACTGATTTGCCCCCCCTCTCAGTAATCCAACAATTGGTATCAGAGAAGGTTCCTTCAAGAAACAGTTTAACCACTTGAAGGAGATCATGTATTATTTTGGGAATGGAGTACCATTGTTTAATGGTCAGAATGGTTTAAAGTATGGATTATGGAGTGGAAGGATGAAAATATTTTTATAGGAATAGGGGTATTATATTTGACTATCAGTGATTACAGGATATGATAGCTCAAAAATGGAAAAGACTGCATCCAAGAAGGAATTGAAGAAGAATAACAAAACAGAAATGGATTTCATCTGGGAAGGATTACCTAATCCGGTAAGAGAAAAGGTTGGTAAATGTTCATCAGCCAAATAAAATGCCAAATAAGATGCATAAATTGTCAAATAAGATGTAGGTACAAATCATAGATTCATAAAATGTCAAATAAGATACAGGTACAAATCAAGAAGAAATATGTTCACCATGTTAAACAGATTCAAAAGATGAAGAGTACATAATCAACAAGTGTATGTTGTTTTTCTTTAATTGTGAAAACATGGACATATTGAAATAGAATGCCATGAAGGAATTGAGACCAAAAAACTAATTGAAAAGGAAGACAATTATGAAGCGGAATTGATTAGTGATTTAGATGAACTAAGAAAAGAAAGAGAATAAAACAAGTAACTCAATAAAGAGTTGATGAAACAAAATGAAAGTGTTCACATTTTTTAGGAAGCCCAATAGGTCATCAAGAACTTAAGAACTCGGGTAGAAGAAGCCATAAAGATCAAAGAAAATATTGAATATCAAAAGCAGTATTTGGAAGCCAACATAACAACACAAAAGGAAGAAGCAGAAATGAGAGAGAATATATTAACAAATCATCTTAAGGAAAGAACTAACAATCTAAACCAGCTTGAGGTAGAGTTTGGTCAAGAAGAGAAAGGACTTGAAGAATAAATAATCACATTAAAAATCTAGCTTGAAGAAGCGAAAATAGAGTCATGAAGTCTTAGATAATGAAGAAAGAATAAGAGGTTGAGAAGCTTGAAGAAGAAGTTGTCACATTGAGAAGTAAAATCGTCAAGCTCAACAAGAATGTTGAAGAGACATAAACATCCACATTAGTTATATATAATGAAGAGAAGCACTCTAGGTTGCTAGAAAAAAAGAATGAAGAAAATAGAAAGAGTTATGAAAAAGTACTCAAAGGAAGGAATCATGGTCAACCAGAATCTAAGAAAACTATTGAAGATACATTTTCAATAAGACCATCCATGTTCAATCCACAAAGAATCTTCAATCATGATCATGATCATTTAAGGAAGAAATTCAAAAGGACTACGCCACAAACAAGATCATTCACTCCCAGGTATGAAAATTTCTTTTATGGTCATTGTTTTTACTGTACTAATTTTGGACATAAGGTTGCAGATTTCATGGATTATAAAAGAAATGTTCAAGCAATAAATGCCTATGTGGCCCCACGTAACATTGAATGTTACAAATGTCATAACTATGGACACGTAGCTAATGATTGTAGAAGCATGATCGATACTTCCATGAAATAGAACACTGATATAAGATATAAGAAATTATGGATAAGAAAACATGAAGAATGAGTGAACAAAGACCGGGTCCCAGAGATCACAAGATTGGCAATAGAACGCAATGAAGAAAATTCTACAGAGAAAAAGAAAGATGTCAGATACATAAAGTTTGGAAAATAACTAAAAGAAAAGAAGGGCATGTAAATAAGGAACATGTTCAAGATATTGTACATTCAGGCATTGTAGTGAAAGACAAATCCACAGATAGAAGAAATAAGTCAGAGCTCAGATAGATGATGAATATACTAATGAAGATGATGTTGAATACACATCAGAGCATGAATTGTTCCAAGCCATTCGGTTAGAGACTCCCAGGTAATATGAATATTAGAAAGGGGGAGTCTATGCGATAGTTGTGACAAACCAAAGAACCATCCTTTAAGCATCTTGCAGAGTTTGAGTAGACAGATCCAGAGTAAACAGTTAGCAGAAGTATAGTTTGATGGATTAATCAGTTGTAGTAGTGAAGACTTCATGATAGTATAGTGATAAATAGGTCAGCATTATGGACAGTTGTTCAGTAGAGTCTTGGACAATATGGACAAAGATGGATTTGTAAGAACACTTAGCAGGTTTGGATAGACATATGATAGTGGACAAGAGAATGGATTCATAGATTGGTTCAGAGAGTGGTTTAGAGACAAAGGAACATTATGGATGTTAATTACACAGAAAATGTCTTGAACAATGCTAATGGATTCCAATTGACAGATATTTTTTGGACACATACAATGCATACAACAGTTCACATTCAAAACAGAGTAATACTTAGAAACAACAATGAAAAAACTCACTACGAGCTATGGGAAGTAATACTAGCAAATGTGAATCACTTCAAAGTATTTGGAATCAAATGCTACATCAAAATAGAAGATGGAAGAATGGGAATGTTTGACTAAAGGAGTACTTGTTGGTTACTCAAGTACAAGGAAATAATACAAGTGTTGCAATATGAGATTGAAAAAAGTTGTGGAAAGCATCAATGTAACAATTGATGAAACAGGTGGGTGAAAATCAAAGGAAGAAGAAAATGAATTAGTGGAACATCTTTATGAAGAAGAAGAAAAAGATGAAGAAGAAGTAGAAGAGGAAGATGAAGAATATAAGATAAAAGTAGAAGAGCAAGTTCAGAAAGTGCCTCCAAAAACAACTAGCAAACGAGTACAGAAGAATCATCCTTCAGATCATATTATCAGAAACAAGGATGCAAGAGTTGAGACTACAAGAATAATCCATTCACCAGAACAAATGCACCTAGCACTCTTATCTACAATTGAACCAAACAGTTTTGAAGAGGCCAGTAAGGATGGATTTTGGAATAAGGCCATGGATGAAGAATTGGACCAAATAGAGAATAATGACACTTAGGAATTGGTTCCAATACCAAAGAATAATAATGTGATTGGCACAAAGTGGGTTTTCAGAAATAAATTGAATGAAGATGGATAGGTTACAAGGAACAAATCTATATCGGTATGTAAAGGATACGCACAGGTTGAAGGAATCGACTTTGAAGAGACATTTTCCTGAGTCGTCGGAATGGAAGCAATCTAATTACTCTTAGCTTATGCATGATCCAAGAATATTAAAGTGTACTAGATGGACGTGAATTCATCCTTTCTGAACGGGGAACTTGAAGAATAATTTTACATTGAACAACCATAAGGATTTCAGTTTTCAGAGAACGCAGATTATGTGTGAAAATTGAAGAAGGCCTTGTATGGTCTAAAACAGGCTCCTAAATCATGGTACTCTAGACTAGATAAACATCTACAACGGGCAGGTTTCAGAGAAAGAAGTGCAGACATCAACCTCTACATCAAGGTAGCTCAATATAGTATTTTATTAATTGAAGTTTATGTTAAAAGTATTATTTTTGGAAGTAATGATGACATTTTAAGCCAACAATTTGCAAAGGATATGAAAAATGAATTTGAAATGTCATTACTCAGAGAACTATCATTCTTTCTGAGTATTTATATACGTCAAAGAAACCAAGGAATTTTTATTTCTCAAACTAAGTATATCATAGAAATGTTAAAGAGGTTTGGAATGGAAGATTGCAAACCACTTACCACTCCTATGCAAACTAGTTGCAAATTAAAAAAATATTATGATTCAAAGTCTCCATAATAGAGGAAATACAGGTCAATTATTGGTAGCTTACTATATGTGACAAGATCTAGACTATATGTAATGCAAGCAGTTGGACAGGTGGCATGATTTCAAGAAGCACCAAAGGAATCACATGTCTTAGTATTGAAGAGGATTTTTAGATATCTCAAAGGAACAAAAGAATTTGGATTATGGTATCCAAAATGAAATGATCTATCACTTATTTCCTAGACAGATGTATATTGGGAAGGTTGTATTAATGACCGCTGAAGCACCAATGGAGTAGTTTTCTACTTGCGTGAGTGTTTAGTATCATGGCTAAGCAAGAAACAATCATCAATATCTTTATCTACAGCCAAAGCATAGTATATTGCAGCAGCAGCAAGCTGTACACAAGTTCTATGGATGAAACAAACTCTGACAGATATACAGGTTGAGTATGATGAGCCCATTCCAATCTATTGTGATAATACAAGTGCCATCAGTATCTCAAAGAACTCGATGATGCACTCCAAGACGAAGCACATTCTGATCAAGTGTCACTTTCTACAGGAATAGGTTGCAGAGAAGAACATCAGAGTTGAATATGTGGGCACATAAGAACAAGTGGCAAACATCTTTACAAAACCACTTCCAAGGGAAGCATTTAAGTATCCTTGCCAAAGACTCAGAGTAATTTCTACTCCAAAATGAATGCTTTTGAATACTTATCTTATATGTATTATATTTACACAAGAAAGCACCATAAAGAGGATAGTTCAGGTTGGGAGATTAGTTTAAGGAAGAGTTCATTCAGGGGGAGTAGCCTCGGATGAAAATATACCTTTTCCATTGATGACAAAGGGGGAGATATTTATCAGATGCAAAGGTAAATGCTTGGATAAAGAGCACAGAGGCATGGTTCCAAGGGGAGTGATGGTCACATGGGGAGAATGAGTGATATGACTTCAGTATTGCATTAGAGTATTTACATCAATGTCAAAAGGGTATATTGTTGATTATTTGGTTTGGTTGTCATTTGTGTCAACCTTTGAAGAAAGTCCGGTAGAGAATTTCATTATCACAAAGGTTTGGGTAATGGAACCAAGTTTTTTTTATGTATAACGGTATGAGTTTTAATATATTTGAAGGTAAGACTATTATAGATGGATAGTACATGTCATGTCATTTACAGTGGTATGTGGAACGTCACATAACTCCTCACGGCTAGAGATTTATGGCCATGTGAAGTTGGAGAACCCTCACAAGTCATATAGAAGCCCCAAAAGGTCAAAGTAGTCAAAGTGGTTGAAAAGAATAAATTATTTAAATAATAAAGTGAAGTGATGAGTGTACTATAAGTCAAAGTGGATACAAAATAAATTATTTAAATAATAAATTTAATTGAAAAAATTACTAAGTGGACAAGTTGTTAGAAGTGGGTTAGCCCTAAAATAAGGAAAGTGGTTTAAGAGATTTTAGAAGGTAAATAATAAAGTGAAGTGATGAGTGTACTATAAGTCAAAGTGTATACAAAAGAAACTATTTAAATAATAAAGTTAATGGAGAAATTACTAAGTGGAAAAGTGGTTAGAAGTGGGTTAGCTCTAAAATAAAGAAAGTGGTTTAAGATGGTTAGAAGGTAACCCCTTGAGGAAGCTACATAAAAGTATAAATAAGAGGCAAGGGTATCTCATTTAATTACACTTTAGCATATTGAATATATATAAATGACTGAGTTAACCAAAGTATATCTAAGGCAAATTTCAAAGGGAAGTTGAAGTAAAGAAGGTCAAAATTCAAGGGAGAATAAATTCTTTTGATGATGCTTTCTAAGGTATGTTATTTACAGGTCATCTCACCATTTTCACAATAAAAAAATTTCTAGAATGATTCAGACCGTGAAATCTGGAGGTCGAGGAAACATATCCAAGTAGTTGTGATAAACATTTCATCTTGTGGGTCGTTGTATTTTGGGGGTTACACTCCGTGGAAAATAGGGTTTGTGGCTAGTCTTGGAACTAGTCTAAAACAAGTGTTTCAAGTAAAAATTTCATAACTTCTTCATAACATATCCAAATTAAGTAAAACCAAATTTATTAGTTATCGTACAGTCTTTAGTATGTTTTGTACCATTTTCATTTCTATACAACAAATATTGTATGGTGCATTCTCTACAAGTTCGATCTCTAGAATAAGCCATAATTCAGCAAGGTAAGTCATTTTTGCTATAACTCCTTTTTTGGGAGGTTCTAGAAGTGAAAACTGGAGAAATTGCAAACAAGACACTGAAGAACATTTTGTATTGTTTTTAGACCTTTATTCACTATAGGTACATGGTTATGATTATTTCAAGTTAGGGTTGTTGACTAATCCAAAACTAGTCATGTGAGACTAAAGTAAAATTTGATGAAAATGATAGTCTCTTGTTAAGGAATTTTTGTAGGTATGTGATCATATACACTAGGTCTATTACAAAGTTACAAATTATATTTGGGTGATGAAATCGATGAGGGATTTTGGTTGAGGTACATGTTGGGTATGGTTGAGACAAGTAGTTGATGAGTTGGCACATACATGAGGTGTATAGTTGATGATGTTGGTACATCTTGATGAGTCATAGTTTATGTGTATTTGATGCATGATTAATACATATTTGGTGCATGGTTGATGCACTCATTGATGGTACAGGTTGAGGTACAGGTTCATGCATGGTTGATGCACTTGTTTATGGTACAAGTTGATTACATGTTATTTGGTATAGGTTGTTATAGGTTGTTTGGTACAGGTTGATTAGCATAGGTTTACAACAGTATATCTCACAATGAAAGTGTGACAGTAGTTCCATCATTCTAATTCTACATCATGGTAGTTGGATGGGGCAAGGACATGTGGTTGTAGCCACCTTCCGGTTATAGCCGAAGAACATAGGGGGTTGTAGCCTCCTTCTGGTTGTAGCGAGAGAATTGGGGAGTTGAAGCTTCCCTCAGGTTGTAGCCTGAGAAACTAGGGGGTTGGAGCTTCCTTCCAGTTGCAGCTATAAAACAAAGGAATTTAGTGCTTCCCATGAATGTAATTCTTAAAAACATATAAGAAAAAGAACTATGTTGTTTTCTTCTGATTTGGGTTTCCACGTAAAAACACTGGTGTAATGTGTATGTGTATGATTGTTCATTGTTTATTTACTCTACAACTATTGGATGATAATGCTACATTGATATAACACTTGGATTTTATGGTTAAAAAGGATTAAATTTATTTATTGCTGATTCACCCTCCCTCTCAGTAATCCAACAAATGATGCATTCCTAAAGTATTGAAGATATATCCACAATAGCATGGAGATGTCAAAGCCAAGAAAGAATTAAAAGTGAAATGAATCTTTGTAGAGAGTCAGTAAGTAACCATGGCGAAGAAAATGGTTCTATGCATGGTTTTGAATGAAAAAGAGATGGTGCCTGAGAAGAATCCATCTCAAGTGGCATAGAGCCATTACTGACATTTCCAGGGGGTGAAAGTATCACTTGAAATTATGATGGTAAATTAAAATCATTACTAAGTACTTTTAATTAATTCTATGCAGCTAGAGAAGGAGGAATATGTGCATCCTTGCAGTATGATAGAGATTGGCTATGCAAGCCAAGTTTGAGACTAGTTGGAAAAGAGAAAAGAAGAGTGCAAGAAAAAATCAAATACTAAAGTATTCAGTCAAGAAAGAGATGAAATAGTTCAGTCTGGAAAGTAAATGGATGTTGAAGATCCAAAGTCTATAAGACAGCATGATTGGAATTATAATTCATCAAATTATGAGTTGGGATAGATGAATCCAATAATTAAATAAAAGATGAAGGTTAATATCAGTTTAGTATTTGGATGGAAAAACAAAGGAAACCAACAATTATTTGGCTAGAAAGTGCTCAGGGTAGAAATAATCATGCACGGTGGTTATAATGAAGATCACATGAAGATTCATGAATCCATAAGAATTGAATACTTTTGAGATAAACAAGGAAAAGTGATACAGCGAGAAAGAAGTTGTTGCAATTACTGTAGTAGCAAGTATGTTATGGCTTGTTGGGACAACCATAAAGTGAGAATTATTGCATGTTTGCAAGTGTTGTTGATAATGTTGTTTTATATGGAAGGAAGCAACAAAAAGTTGGAATGTTGTTTATCAGATTGATAAAGAGGCATGAGAGCTTATATTGTCATCAACTAATTAAGTAGCATTAAATTTGTTTAATGCCAGCTATACAAGTAAGTATTTCTCTTTTGAAATTATGTTTCATAATTTCCAAAAGGAATTTCAGGTAAGAATTTCCCCAAATTAAATTTTTATAATAAGAAGTATGGTATTGTTTATGTGCATTAGCAGGAATAATTTACCACTAGGTGTGGTAAAGGCTAGAGGCATGTTATAGTTATCAAAGATTTTTATATTTTGAATGCACACACTGACATAGTATCATGTCATGTTAATTTGGTTATGATGTAATAACCAAAGAAATAAAAGATAAGAACTTGTTATAGGAATGGTGCCAGGAAATCTAGTCATGTATGAGACCGGGACAAGATTGGATATCGGAAGGTATGGATATAGAAAGGTTGCGTACCACACAAATACCCAATGGTCTTCCTACCTTTAAGAGAAACTTGGACTGCAACCTTTTTGCTAACACTAATGCACACCACAAAATTATATTCTTGGTGTAGTGTTCAGGTCGAAAAGGAAGGCATCCAAATGATCAAGAAGACAAAGGGAAGTGTGTGGAGAATTTGTCAAGACATTGGCTATATTTCCAATTTATGAATGGTGAGATACGTGACTTAGATAAAGAGCATTCTGAAATTCAATACAAAGGTGCATTGAATAATTAGGCATTGAGAGTTTCACTCATGTCTAGTAAGTGGCAAAGTTGTACTCATACATGATAGAATTGTATACTTAAATAAATTTGTTGAATGTGTTTTGTGAGTGCATGCATATATATTATTTCATGGAAATAATTATACTAACAACTGAAATGTTGATAACTCATGGAGTTGAGAACATTTCTGGAGCCGTTAGACATTGCAACAGGAAAGTTGCAAGTCAAGTAGTCACATGAGCATTGACTACAAGAAATTTTCTGTTCAGAAAAAGAATTAATAAACTTAATGATATTAATTATGAACAGATGTATGCATAGAATGATAATTCATTCTATCTAATAATTTTTTTTTATAGTTGTGATTGAATTGATCAGTGTAGAAAATTCTAAGTTCATGTTATAAGGTTTTTGTACATATTTCAAGGAAAGTATGATGTACAGAAAATACTGACAGTTTGTTGGTTGAATGAAATATAGAATCATCGAAGGAAAAATGGTATTCAACATGGTGCTTGCTGAAAGCCAGAAGGAAGATTGCATCCTATTATTGCAACAACAATAAAAAAATATATATGAAATAGAGTTTCATATTTTGGGAAAAATCGAATTTCTTATGAAATTAATTTGATTTCTAAAATGAATTTTTATAATTTTCTCTCATGATAACTGCATGTCTGTGATGAAGATGAGATAATATTGATGAAAGTTGGAATGTTGGGAAAGAAAAAATATTGTTGAGGACACTAAATCCCTATAACTGTAGAAGCTTGGTGGGGTTCTGGTAATGGGTTAGCGCTCTCCTTGTGTGAAATCCTTGGCAAGATGGATCGTTGAAGGACTGCATAGCAATGAAGGGATGCATGAGATTTGAAGGGTGAGTTCCACAAGGAGGAGGCAACCCAAGGATTCTTATGGCATGGTAGCTTCCATAAGGAGGGTGTGTCAAATGGAACAGTGAGCCGAATTATTCCCAAAAGCAGCTCTATGGAATAGAGAAATTGACTTCCAGTTGTAGTATGAATACCAGAATTGGTGTTGGAAAGTAGAGCAACAGATGGATAACAATATTACAATAGCTAAAGCTTGGAGACTTTTAAAGAATTTGAATGGTACATGGTATATAATGCACTGATGATAGTGCATAAATAAGGGGACGAGATTGTAATACCCCTAGACTGAACCCCAAATTGTAAATGCAAATGTACTTAAGATGGTGAGTTGTTTTATATCATTTTGCATGCACCTTCCATGGTATAGTGTGCACATGTTCTGCACACTAAAATGATGAACTGTAGATATTCCAGGATACCGCGTGCAACAAACTTAAGTATGAATGATTTTGAGGCCAGAGAACCTTTTGTGTATATGTTGTGTTTTATAGGCTAGTGAGCCAGTTATTATAAGCTAGGAGGCTTATGTGTTGAATTAGGTCAAAGAGCCTAGATGCTAAAGGTCAGTGAGCCTATTTTTGTATATGTCTTATCATTAATATAATACATCATTGCATGTAGACCGACCACAATAAAAGAGTATGGGGGACTAAACTCCACTAGTTAGGGAAAGGGGGGGCTAAAATTTAAGGTTAAGGGGATAATCTAGGGAGCTTAAGACAAAAGGAATATTATATTAATATTCCTTAAAGTATAAAGTATGAATAATTATTTTATCCTAAATTCTAAGGATGGGTACAAGTGATCCAAAGAAACTCTCAACATGACAAGTGTCAAGTTGGGAGCATGCATACATATAGTTGGGACTTAGTTCATTTTCGGAAGGATCCATCATGATTCATGCACTCATTCAAATGTCCTTCGTACCTTCATGTACATGTATCCATACCCATACATGTGCATGTATGTGTACCTATACCTATAGCTGTACCTAGTTAGCTTAGGAGCTAGACTAAAGAGGAGGGTTGCCAGGCCCGTGAGAAATTCTCTCTAGGTGAGAGAATTGTTGGAAATTGATTTCCCAAAGGTGCCAAACTATAGCTACATGGCTCTGAGACTTCCTTTCTAGCTTGTTGTTGAAGCCCCAGAAAGGAAGTGGGGCAACCAAAGGATTGTTGAGCAAAGAATGGGCATACTTCATCGGGTGGGAGAGGCATGTGGGGAATGAGGGACTTTAGGCTGTTAGTTTGATTTGGCACCTGTGACAGAGTTTTTCCTGTTGTGTGAGATACATCAACCTGGTTAGGAATCCCTTTACCTGGGTGGAGTTTAGTCCCAGCTCAGGGGTGACCCACTGTTGAGAATGATGAGAAGCGTGTTCTAAGGATGGGAGGTTCGTGGAAGGTTTGTGCATAGTTGGTGATATTTTTACCAAGATAAGTGTCAATTGTGTGTTAAATTACATGTTGCATTATTATTTATGCGTTTATTTTTATGGGTTTTTCCTGTGTGTGTTGCATTTGTATTTTTATTATTATTCTGTATGAATCTGTGCATTTGCATTATGTATTTGTCTATTTAAAGTTTTATTTATAAATTTCTGCGAGAATTTTTGTGTGTATATGTTTTAATTTTGTATACAGTTCGGAAATTTTTATGTGACATAGCCCAGTTGGATGTTGGGGATGCTACATTTATCTTTTTCTAAACTTTCCACTAAATTCTCTACTACCCCCTCCATCAAACATTCACGTTTCATACCCCATTTGTGTCTTGATGGAGCCCATCAAGGAGCTTTTGTATTCCATAAAACCACTCATGATGAGTATCTTTGTCCATAGAGATTAATTTTTATGTGGCATGGCCCCGACATGGTGTGCCATATGATGCCAGTATTGGCTCATGAGTTCATAAATTATGAAAAGGGTCATTTGCCTAAGCCTAACCATGGGATCTACTTTACATAGTCTACCAGCATGTGTAGTTCCTTGTACATAGGTGTGTGGTGTGAGTGATTTTTATTTTTCATATATCATATAAAAAAAATACAAAACTATTTTTTGTTTTTGAGATTTCACTATGTGTTTTGACCATGACATCTAGTCTATGCACCTTGACAGGATTACGAGGACTCTTTATGAAGATGGAAACATCCACTATGATTGAGGTATATATTCCTAAACTAACATATAGGGATAGGTTTTTCCTTGCATTCCCCACTTTTAATTATTAACCATCCATAATTCCAACATTATTCCTTAGGTTCAAACCTGGTTGGTTGCAACACTATCCACTCCTTTTACAAGTCGTAACTAGTTCCATAGTTCCTACCCTTCAAGTGCACCTTAGTTAGCACCAGGATTTCCGTTTGATTCCCATGCTGCATTTTTTCCGTAGGCATGGGATCCCTCTTTTAGCCCCATCATGACTTGAAGAGTAAGCCTCATTTTCCTCTCTTTGTGTATATTTTATCGATATCTCAGGGGGTTCTCGAACATTTTTCTTGTTATTGGTTGCCTATGAATTTTTTTCTTGCATCATGCTTTCCACTTCTATGCTATTTTTTTCCCATATCCCTCTTAGAGCTCTGTAGTAGCCTTTACCATCCACCTCTTGCATTTTTTTTCCTCCATTTTACATCCACCTACCTAGGGAGAGAACAATTGCTAAGAGTGGATCTCACTTGCCTGTCCCATTTGCATTCATATTTCTTAGGTCGGTTCCATGCACTTGGAACAGAGGAGCATGATGTTAAGTCACTTTATCTCTCCCACCGAGTACACTTTTTTCTCTTTTTCGGACTTTTAAAAGGACATGAAAAGGTCAGTATCAAGTACACTTTTATCTATTTTTTGGACTCACTAAAAGACACGAAAAAAACACATCAAGAGTATAATTTTAACTCTTTGTCAGGCTCATTAAAAATAAATGAAAAACAAAATACCGAGCATATTTGCATCATTCTCTCACGCTCATTAAACCATGAAGGAGACCAAGCATACTTTTATTCCTCTTTTGTGTTTGTTAAACCATGAATAAGGAAACAAATACAAAAAACAAGAGTGGGGTTTATTCTCAAAATGGCAGTGACAATTGAGTTTCCCTTGAACATAGAACATGTTTGAGTCCCCATCATATAGTTTGGTTTTAGCTTTCCTAGTAGCCATCCAGGTAATATGAGTCAGAGATACTCCTCTGACTAGTTACTCTTCCAGTTATCATGGAGAGTTATTCAATGTCTCATGCATTGTTGAACTATACTCATCTAGATATTGTGTCTTGTTTCCAAGTCACCATTGTGTCGTGTTATATGTTCAAGGGAAGTTTAATCCTGAGTCATCCATCTTCTATTTTGTTGACTTTTCAAGTCGTCCATCCCTGTTTCAGTTGTACTTATTGATACTCTCTCTTCACATCATATCTCAGTGTATGTTTCATATTGATTAATGGGGGATATATTAATTCCCTCCTTAGACAAATATCTTTCCACTGGCTTCAACACATTACCTAGGAGAGGGATATAGAAACCAACTAGTACCTTGGAGCTTGAATTCATCAATGAAAATTCTCTTCATGATCGACGATGGATTTACATCATTGAATCCTCATAGATTGATTGTATGAGTGTTCAAAACCATCTCATCTATTCACACTCGTTAGATTGTACTAGGTACCTTGGAGTCCATCTTCATCATCAATGGGTCCCATATCATACATTAACGATATACATCAATGACCGATAATCATATGGTTTCTACCATTCTTGACATCAACTCATTTATTCACATGTTGTATATTCGTACCATCAAGGTTTGGATGAAGACCTTGGGTCTGGGGACACATCATTCCTTTACAACACCCCTTACCAAGTTGTAATGGATTATATCACTTGTATATGAGTCCCTTAGACTATTGTTGGTGTGCTATAAATCAAAGATGTCTAATTGATCTTATTAGTGCATTGGTTAATTATTAATGGATGTTCTTACTTAGAAGGGTGTACGAAAGTGAAAATGATGATGTGATAAGACTCGACTCCAATATAATGCAAAAATAATGAAATGAAAACATTCATTTTTTATGAATTTGACTCCAATAGAATGAAAAAAGAATGAAATGAAAACATTCATTTTTTTATGAATTTTACCTACGATAAGGAGAAGAGTTCTTTTTTCTTAACAAAAATGAACACCCAATACCATGCAATTTTCACTTAAATTCCAAACTATCCAATCAATATTTCTGAAATCCGAAATGAATACAAGATTAACTTTAAAACATGTGCCAAAACAAAACCACAAAAAGTTGAAAGAAAAAATCTTTCATTTTCTTTCCTTTAAAGTTTCCAAATTATATGGAAAACTTAAAAATATAATCTTTTTTGTTTGCACTTTTCAAAAAAAAAAAAAAAAAAAGATTCAATGACACTTGCAAAGCATCCAAAACAAAAGAAAATGAAGAAAACAAACATGCAATGAAATGGACAAGACTGAAAAGAACCTCACAAATATGCTTTCAATTCTTGTCTTTTGCAATGAAACTCAATCTAAACTTTATAATGTTTGCAAAAAAAATCAAAATTCAATCAAAAGAAAACTATTCTGAAAGATGTGAAATCCAATCAATGAGAAATTGAAAATCAACATAAAAATGTGATAATACCAGTGAGTTCTGAAATCAAACTGTATGAAGGTTAATATCAAGAAAGAGAACTCAAATAAAATGCTTAACACAATGAGTTTGAATTCCTAAATCCAAATCTTAGATTCCAAAAAGCAAACAAGCACTTGAAAGTTCAAAAAATCAAGAATTGAAATGGATAGCGACATGTACGCAAGAAAAATGAATAAATTAGCCTAAAGTAGACATCCACACGTTGGCAACTTCAAAAGAAATAAAAACTCAAAAGAGATAATTAGATCACCTAATTACCTAATTGAAAACAATTAAATCCAAGAAGAAGTATAAAAGACTTTAATGCAAAGATATGAGCTAAAAGTGTGAAAAAACAAAGGCAAAATAAGCTCCAAACGGACTCTGAAAGGAGACCAACGCTCATGTAATAGAGAAGAGAGGGTGTGGAACAAGGATCAACATTCCCTACAAGAATAATAGGGGGTGTTTAATAGGATATGAACGCTCCCAAAATACTGACAGGGAGTGTTGATATTAATTCCAACGCTCAGTGGCCCACTGTGGGGGAGTGTTGATGCCTAGAAATGGTTGAAAACCAAATTTTTCCTAGAATAATGCAAAAGTGCAGTTCTTGACCAAATAAGATTCCTATGGATTTATAAGGAGAGTGAAATATTCAAATAAACAAACAAAAAAAAGAGTAAAGAAAAAATCAAAGACTGGAAATCGAGAAGAACATGGTGTTCTCCCCAGTGGAGTTTCCAATTTTCTGTTACAGAATATTTCCCCTGTAGACAGGTGAAATCTCCCTTGGATATCTAGACCCCTATCGTCCAAGACAGAAAAAGAAAAAAATGGACAATAATATTCCTTTATATCTATTGTATATGTCTATAGGAGGAGAATATAGAATAAAGGAATGTAAGTTACTCCTTTTCGACGGTTTTCCTCGTTGATCTTCAATCTTTGGCCTTGTTGTCCAAGCTCCTATCATGATGAAGAAATTATGCAAGGAACAAAAAAATACCTTATAATTATACAATATAACATTAGAAAAGAAAATATCTATCTATATATACATACATGTATAAACAATAGTATGAAGGAAATAGGTCAAGTTATGTATTATGAAAATATGGGAACTTACAACCTTGTTGTGCTAGCATTCCTCCAAGCTTCCAATCCAGTCCTTGAATGTAATCTCAACCTTTTTCACTTGAGATCATATGTATCACACCTATGATTTCTCCTCCTCCCCCTCTAACTTGGAATTCCCTCATGGATAAAATCACTCACTAGAACCACTAAATTGGGATCTCAAAGATTTTAGGGAGAAAATATCTCTAAAGGATTTTAGGGAGTAAATATCTCTCAAGATCCATCAAATTAAGATATTGGTTTGAGAAAATATCTCAACCATCCATGAGACTCTCAACTTCTCCTTGAGATTAGAAAACAAAATGTGAGGTGGATTCTCACACTAAATTAATTTCCTTTTTTGAATAATAATGAATAATAAATGTGAACATAGTATTTTTTCCTTCATATGATAAATTTATCTTCGAACATGTCTAGGGATTATGAAAAACACTCCCTCACTTAAGTGTGGCAAATACGTGTTTAGCAGATGAGTTCTTGTATAATTGATTAATCATTTAATGTTCTTAAATTGATAAACGGTTCTCATCCATATTTATTTTCGATTATTCTTTCTTGTTATTTCAATTGGAATTCATTGTACAATAAAATGGTGTTCGAGCAGAACATTTCGGGACCCGTTTTGGAAATCACGCAGGAGAAAAATATGCGACAAATTAGCTAAGGAGCAATGTGCGTGGAAGAAAGGAAGGAAATTAGTGCATTTTCACGACCAATGCACGTGAAAGGAGGAAGTTATTTAGAAGTCATTAAGTATTTTGGTCCATTTTTTAATGGGATAAGCCCTAATGAAAAGGTACAAATATGTAAAGGGTTTTTTGTTGTGATGTGTTTGGGTATTGTTCTGGTTATTGCAGACACTTAATGAATGAATGGTTAATTTGAATATGTTACATGTCTGATGGTTCTGCGCATATGATGAATGGTATAATGAATGAATGTTAAGTAGATTGGTAATAATGAATTCCTCACATCCCTTCATAATTGCGGAAACCTGGTTCCTGTAGTCCCCATAGATACCTCGGGTGAGACTTCATCTTCTTGTGGGTGATGCTGAAAGGGCTAGTATCTTAGGGTTTTGTTGGTGAATTAATGTTGAATCTTGGGTATTCCCACTACGTGCCAACAAATGGCTAGGAGGGGATAATAAATAATAGTATAAATTACAGCCACACTCATAAATCATCTCACTATAGTTTGACATTTCAAAGCCTATTAAGTGGAATAAATAAAGTTAGATTTCAATTAATTAAATAAATAGAAAAATAAAAAGGAGGAACATTTGTTTACACTAATTATCAACTTTTCACAATGTCAACAATACTTGTTGTGAAACTTTGTGTAACCATGCACAAGGTAGGATAAGCTTTTACAGAAATTTGTGCAACCTTTTGCCAAGTTGAAGAAACTTAGGTGATGACTTAATATAAGATATATATTACATTCTAGATGAATAAATTGTTACAAAATCATTCAAATCTTTATTTACATAATCAATTTGGCCTCTATTATCCATGAACAATTGCTAATGATGATATAAAATGTGTTTCTGTCACTTAAGTGCAATGCTTATCGCTATGTTCTAGTTGTTTAATTATCCATTTAGATAAGTTAATTGATATTTTTTTGTAAATGAAACATACTGAGGTTAGAATAGATGAGTTCTACATATGGTATCAGAGAAGTGTTCAACACTTTAGACCCATGGACACATTATGTCTTATATCCCTTGTAGTATTTTAATTGAAAATGAAATGAACTGATTTAAACTCTAAATTTATTTCTTATGATGTGTAACTATGGATAGAAGAGGAATAAGAGGTATAGGTAGGAATTATAGGGGCTGAGGTATGCATCATTCACCACAACCTACACCTATAGACTCTCCATCTAGAGAAGAAACATGTGCTCAGGAGTAGGAACATATTTCTACTAGAGAAATAATGAACATGATGTGGTCATTCTAGAGAATGTATGGCCCTTTGATGAATAGATTAGAGAGAAAATAAGGAGTACCCATTCATTCTGAAGGATATCAAAATTTTACCAACAACCATATGCATAGAGAGCTAGATAAAGTAAAATTTCCAAAGTTTTTTGGATCCAAAAACAAACATGTAGTTGAGGCCTAGTTAGAGAATATGGTTATGTTTTTTTCCCGAATGGACTACACCTCTAACCTTAAAGTATGAATGGGAATATTCCAACTAAAGGGATGTGCCTTATTGTGGTGGAAGACTCTTCTACCACAGTTAGGAATGGATATATATGAGGTTTCTTGGGATATTTTTGAAGAGTTTTTTCGAGAAATCTGTTTGTATGAAATGTTCATTGAGAGGAAATTGTATGAATTTGATTCAATAAGACAAATAAATAGATTGATGCCCAAATATAAGGCCAAATTTTTGAAATTATTGAGATATGCTCCACATCTAAACACTAAAAAGTTGCAAGTCAACAAGTTTGTTTTTATATTGAACTACAATATTAGAGAAAAGGTGAGGATCATGATGCCTCATACCTTGCATGAGGTAGTCTAGAAGGCCATTATAGTTGAAGAGGAGATCGCAAGAAATATAATTTAGGAGAGCAGCCATAACACACAAAATAATATATTTGTAAATTACCTTCTTTCAAATCCAAAATACATTACACTTATATAGTGCTTATGAGATCCAACTATTTCTAATCCTAGAGATTGTTGTTGAGAGAATATCTAAACAACATACATTATACCAAACCAACTCTATTATTGTAAGTGTTAATTCTAACACCCTCCCTTAATGCTTACATAATCACAAAACTAAAGTTACAAAAAATAATCACATAGACACTGAAAAGTTCTGAGTCAACAAGTTTTTTTTTGTACTGAACTACAATATTAGAGAAAAGGTGAGGATCATGATGCCTCGTACCTTACATGAGGTGTTCCATAAGTCCATTATAGTTGAAGATGAGATCACAAGTAGTGGATGGTATCAACCATTGAGACCTATTGCTCAAAAATCCATAGATCAAAACCATATCCGACAACTAGTAGACCTATGACAATATGAAAATATGTTTTAAGGGGATTGGTTACTAGTACAAAGAGATGCGTGACAAGAAACTAGAGACCACCATACTACCCACTAGTACAATAGTTATATCTGACGTAGTAGTCTTGATATGCATAAAAATGTAGTAGACCTACTTTTACTCAGTTAGGAAGCAAGAGTCAACCTCCTAAGAGGGGGTGCTCGACTTGTGGAGAAACTCACTTCCAAAGGGATTTTCCTCAAGCATAGAGGGAATTCATTAGAGAGTAGAGCTAGACGACAATTGGATATTTGTGAAAAGATCATAGGATTCATGTAGTAGTGAATAACCATCAGGTCGAGTATTGGTCTACAATGTTGGAGACTTCAAGTAAGATTAAAGAGAAACACTTTTCTATATTGATAGCTCCAAGAGATACTAGAATTTTCATATATTATGATGCATTATCTAGATTAAAAGTTTGCTTTAGCACCTCACAGGAAGTCTCCTTTGGAGAACACCTATTATGCTCCATCAAAGCAGCACAAACAACATACAAATGTGGAGAACGTGTCTTAGAGAAACCATCACTCGAAACCTTGAGAAAATGATCTTGCATATGTGAAGAAAAGGTTGACGTAAGGAAATAACTACAACCCCCTTCTCAAATTTGGTGAAAAATGATATTGAAAGACCCCATTGCTAGATCTAACCCCTCTGGCCAATCGCATGGCTCCCATCCCTTCCTGGACTCTTCCTTTCTATGGCGTTGCTGCCGAAAAAATCCTCAAGATAAAAAATATCCTCTATACCCAAATATTCACCCCCATAATCCTCTACATCATCTGCCATATGGTATAGTGCAAAGTATTTTACCAACATACAACTTTTAATGATTATATATATATATATATATATAAACCTTGTTAATACTTTCATGTTTTAGAGGCATTGCAATGATTTCAATGGTTCAACATCTTCAATTTATATAAGAGAATGATTTGAAGGCTTATTAAGAAAGCTATAAAACATGCAAGAAAAACATATGACAAATAAGATATAAAACACTCCAAAAGAAACCATAATAAAAAGTCACATGAAATGTGAAATTTCCCAGACAAACTCAACTTTGAATTGAATCAAACAAGTATTACAAAGAGTACAACACTTCTAAAAGATAAGAAAACTAGGCCAGAGAAGCACCCACTGAGGTAATTTCCACAATTAGTAGTTAAATCGAGCTTTGATGTACACTTATTTCCACCCATTAAAGGATACAAAGGTAACATAACTAAGGATCAAAATTTCTACCAAATTTCTTGAAATGTTCACTTCAAATACTTTTAGAAATATTTTATCAATATAAACACTAGGAGAATTTCATTAGATTAAGGAGATACAATAAAAGATGAGAGAATGAGTTAATTTTCTACAAATCAAACAACCATCATACAAATTATAGATGGAACAAACTATATCCTATATACTTTATAAATAAGCATTGAATTATTTAGATGAATAAGCAATCTCTAAGTCTCTAAAATCCTTTATGCTTAGTAGGAAATAATGAATAATTAAAAGAAATGTGCATATTAAATTCATAATTAAGTTTAAGGAGATGGTCAATAGCACCAAAATTCAATTGCCACAAATAGGAAATGAATGAATAATATCTCAAATGTAATGGTAGAAAAAAATATTCAAATTAATGGCGTTACTCGAAATGATTTTTTGGTTGATTCAAGCACGTACCCTAGTACACATTCTCACATTCATAAAAACCCCTACAAGCATGAAGAGGTTTAGATAATGATAATATGAAAAATCATATAAGTCAAGTTATGGTTTGTATATTTCCTTACCTAATCCTAGTTGTTTCCATAAAAACCTCGCACATGGCTCCTTATTGTACAAAGAGCAACCTAGCCCATTTTTATGAAGAAAGCATCCAACCAAAGAGAGAGAACTTAGTCATGGAAGGTACACCCAACTGAGGAGGGTAAAATGCCCCACATTAGCAATTATTTTTCCTAGATTATTTTCCATCCCAATATTGAGTTGTGTGATATTAGTTAGCTATATATTTGTAGTTTGTTAGAAGGAATCTCTTTCAATCCTAGTGCTATGTGAATGTGAATTTTAATAGTATTTATTTTCAAATTCTAGTTATGTGTATCATTGAATTATGTTTGTTGACCTTGTCAAGCAATCAATACTTGGAGCTATGTAAATATATAAAAGGATTGTGCCTCATCCATAAAAAAACTATGTCATTCTAATCTAATATCACCATTAATGGGTTTTTCTTGCATCACATTTATATTTTTTCTCTAGATCACAAGTGTGCTTAAGTTCTGTTGACTATTTGTAGGTAAATTTTTATTGTTTATCACCTTCATCTAATTATAATATTCATTGTTCCATATTAGTTGGTATTAGAATAGTCAATTAAAGTATGTTGCTTAAAAAATAATTGTTTTATTTTTTTTTAGTTGTGTTTCTTAAGATCCACTCTACACCCCAACAACATTTATTCAACCATTTGGGTTCCTTGAGGTCCACTCTACACTCAAATGGATGCTTTTATCTGATGCAGGAGCATCTACACGTCATCAAGCGAGCCAGCGCGCACAGAGAAAGAACCTACAGCTGGACAGTGCCAGCACACACGTTTTGAAATGCTTTGGAGACTGTTGCGTCGTCGTTTGGAGGAGGCATTCAAAGCAAGCGCAGTTGTATTGTATTAGCAGATAGGAAGGCATTTATTTGAATTAATGTTGTTAGATAGGAATTAACTGTAGATTAGACAGTTTTAGCTTTAGAGAGGGAAAACGGAGTATAGACACCCTCTCGTGTATCATTGTAATATTATTAATCAGAATTCAGATTCTCATTCGCGCATACAGGAGGCAGAGAGAACAGAGCTGAGAAAGAGAGCCTGGGGAGAAACCCTATGTACAGTTATTGAATTAATAGGAAGAGCCTGATTCAATCACCATGGATGTGTTTGACACTTTTGTGTTGCTGTTGTTATGCTTTTGTTTACTTGCTTCATTTTATGCGTATCTTTTGTATGCTGCATATGTGATTGCTTATCAGGTTAGGAACCTGAGAGAATGAGTTTCAAT
>JASDQU010103496.1:504371-514963 GCA_032191745.1 Picea mariana | reverse complement strand
TTATGAAAGATCTAATGTCTGAGGACATTCTTGATGAGACATCCTTGATTGAATTCGGACTTAAACCTACATGACTGATAATAGTTCAAACAACCCTTTCAAATTTCCATCATAACAGTTCTATGACAAGTATTTATTTTGGAAACACCTTCTGAACTGTCCCTGTGTGATATTCTTCTCCTCAATGTGCTTGACTTGCATGAGATGGTCCCACCAATTGATGCTTTTCTCTTTAGCTAGTAAATTGCAATTATGGCTTCTACATGTGAGTAATAATTAAATAGTTGGAAATACTTCCTCATGCCCAGCAACCGTGCCTTTTCATATTCATCCTTCTTGTGTTGACCACAAAAGGTAGGAGGTTTGATCTTCCTTAGCTCCCTTGCAATTGATCTACACCATTCATCCTCTTATGTTGTTTGAAAGGAGGCACACTTGGATTGCTTCCTTCTCTTGTAGATGAGGGTCTTGGTGAGTGATTTTGACGTCTTCCAAAACTTCTATATTCTTACCTCTTGGCATGAGATATTTGATCCTCTACCTTGAATTTGTTTCATTATCCATCCTCTTCTGTAAATTTTCCAAGATCTGCATCAACTCAATGTTGATGTTGCTTTATTTCTCCCAATATTTCATAAGCTTCTAATTATCAGCTTTGTAGATCAGCACATCTCTTTACATACACTTTATTATATTCACCATATCAATACTTTATGTTCCTCCTTTGTCGTTCCCATTGGATTCAGTATCATCATTTCCTAAGATGACATTCGGTCCCCTAACTTCATCCTCCTAAGAATCATCTATCTCATTGATATTCATGTTGAACTCTTATGCCTATAAATATAGTATTCATAATGTGTAGCCAATAGAATCATCTATTTGATTAGACATAAAAACAAAATATGTAAAATTCACACATCATTTCCAATCCTCGAAGGCCACCAGATGTCTTATTTTTCCTTGTTGAATAAATTTGCTACCCATCTTTGAAATCTAGGTGAACAGGTTGACTCTACTCTTCCTTATATTTTGATTGGCTATTGATTTCCTCAATTTTGAGATGTAGGAAGGAATTTATAGCTCTTTTTCATACTTATACAAGAAATTATAAATTTTTTGTCTTAGTCTGGCTGATATGGCACCCTACTAAAATGGAATGAAATGTGTCATCTAATGTGGTATCTCGTTCCATGTCTCCTACTCCATGACTACCCTATCATCTCCTTGGCCACCTATCCCTACCGCATCATCCTCCAGACCTTATTCTATTTATTCCTTTTCCTTATTTNNNNCTCTCTCTCTCTCTCTCTCTCTCTCTCTCTCTCTCTCTCTCCTAGGTTGTGGCCCACTTCCACTTGTATTTTGATGCCACTTTGCATTAATCTAAGAAAAACATAGAGAGAGGTTCCCACTTCAGTCGTTCATCTTCCACGTGACAACCTCAAGTGATTCTATGTCACCCCTTTATTCCATGTTGGATGTAAGTCTCAATTGCTTCACAGTTTAAAACATGGTCGGATATATATATTTTCCAAACTCTTGCATATCCATCCATCCCACATTCTCAACCCTTCCATATATCCACCCATCTAGAATCTCAATTTTTCAAAAGGTCTAACTAATGGAAATCCCATTTTTCATATTTTAGGATGGTCCACCCATACCAACGTGGGTCCCACCTATACCCTTGGTATTTTATCTTCCACGTGGTACACTCCAACCTTTGGATGAGAGAGAGGGTCCCACTCTATCCCTACCTTACTCCATCTGGCAAGATCCTGCTACTTGATAGAAATCAGATGGTTGGGATATAACTTTGGACTTAAAAGTTCACATGCCTTATTGAAGTAATTTAAGTATGAAATATCCAATGGATGATATTAGCTCGATCGTATGTTCTAGATAAAATTTGGGCATAAATATGCACACTCCTTAACCATGCATTCAGCTTCTGAAAGATCTAACGGATGAGGATGATCCTTATCAAATGTTCTTGATTGAATTCGAGATTAAATATGCACACCCTTTAACCATGTTATTGGATTATGAAAGATCTAATGGCTGAGGATGTTCTTAATGAGACATCCTTGATTGAATTCAGGCTTAAACCTACATGACTAATAATAGGTTCCTTTCATCCAAAATTCACCATAGAGTGACACCTATCCTCCTTTCCATGTGTCGCCTTCCACCTAGAAATCCCACATCATATTCAAATCCTCACACTAACTAGGGATTTTGCATGCTTGACTCCCACGTTGGAACGATGTGTCTACCCACCTGACATCTTCCCTTTCGCCTCAGGCTTAATATCCCACAACATGTCACAGTTTCACATCCATCATCCGACATTTTGATAAATTCCCTTTCTAAGGAATCTAAAATTTTTGGATGGTCTGAGTTCCACTGCACCATTCACCATTTGGAATTTTATTTTTAATAAAATCCCCATTATTCAAAAATATGGTTTTTTATATTTCCAAATGGTCAAATTTCCACCTTCCAACCTTTCTCCCATGACCTACCATCGTGGTCTCGCTAACGAAATCTCTGTTAATGGGAAATTATATGCTAATATGGGAGGTTGAGCTATTGTTGATGTGGATACTAACACGTCTCACTAACATGGCATCCAAAATCCATTTTTTTGAAAATTCCATTTTTGAATTTTTTTCAATATTTCTGGATGGTTTCAGTTCCACCTTCCAGTTCTTCCATCTGGCCTTCGGCCCACAACCTACCAATGAAGCTCTATTATTTTAATCTCACCATGTAACCTCCATGGGGTATCCATATCATCCCCACATGGACCCCACATCACCATGACATCATTAGACTGCAAGGTTCCACTGAGTCTAGGTTCCATATTCAGATCCAACTTGCAAAAAGTCCAATTTCTAAGTTTTTCTAGATTATTGAATTTCTGCTACTCCAGATACAGTGTTCCTCCGCAAGGTTCTAGGTATATGAGATCTAAATGTAAGAAGTTTCAAAACATAAGTTTCAATGTGTGCATCCATTCGACCTCCACCTGTCATATGACTGTTGGCATCACTCCCACATCATCCTTTATGTCATTCGTATGGAAAATCCTAAAATTTTCCATAATTTTGAATTTTTCAAAAATGTCCAAAATTCAAATTTTATTTTCTTAGTCGCCATGGAATATTTGTAACTTATCTTCCCACAACCCATTATTCTATGTGAATTAATTCAACCTTTTCACCAATAATTCCACATTCCTACATCTATTTCTTACTGAATTTCACTATAGAAATTGGGGCTTTATGAACAATTGCACCCAATTTCACTCTGACTTCTCTGTGAATTCTTCAATTTCAACTATTCCTTGGCCCATGCATCTTGATTATTGTAACATTGGATTTGATACCATAAGGTATCATACCCAACCTCCAATCTTGAGTCCTACTACTACCCTTTTAAGCTATGATATTGTAGTGTCATGTACCCAAGTCCATCTTGAGTCATGCCACACAAAATATCACTTTTATAACCTCATCATCCATGCCCATAGGGCTTTGGAAAAATCTATGTGATTTCTTCCCTGCATCAGTTACAATTATGTGTCCTAGCAAGCATACAATACTATACATAATTAAACATACTAATTAACCATCAATGCAATGTGCAATCTATTGAGTAAAACACAATGAAAAAACAAAGACATTACATCATAATACACAAGCAATTAAGCATTTATATACATGACACGTATCTTTAAAGGAAGCACCAACTAGTTGTAGACCCCAGATGTTCCTCTTAGCCATAGACATTGTTTTTCTAGCTCTCAACAATAGGTCAACAACAATAGTTCCACCTCACAGTCTCTCATTCCCCTCATCTTTCAAGGAAATCTACCCCCTTCTCTGCCACCACAATCCTTTGAGTTGTCCCATTTCCCTTCCAAGGCTTCAACAATATTTCGAATAGGAAGTCTTAGATCTCTGTGGCACTAGGAACACAAGGCTTCTCTCAAGGAGATTACAAGTGCCCGCTAGGCTAGCACATAGTGAAAACTATTTTCAGCAACCCCCCTCTCTGGTATTAGCCTTTCCCAAGGAAAAGTAGGGATAAACAAACACTCAAACCGCCAAGGATTTACAAGATAATAGATACAATAGCTCACAGCTCCCAATTTGCCCCATCTCAACTCATAAACATGGAATGGAGTTCTCCATTTCCATTATCTTGGCTCCCATGCTTAGAATTTAGTTCAAATGAGTGATTAAACCCTTAAAAGTCACTAATTCTAAGGCTTAAATATGCATGAAAAAAGAATGACAAGTGACACATGAATAAACATGTTTCCCTCTCTTGGGAACTCATCCCACCTTATTGGAATTAGGATCAAACAATACCAGACATAACTTTAATCTTGGAATTTTAGGAATATTTTATTATGTTCCTTGGATTATCCCCCTAGCTTAATCCCTTCTCATAATCCCTTGGCCCCCTTTCCCTCTTATGTATTTGTAGCCCCCATACTCTTTTCATCCTTAGGTTTGCAGCAGTGATTACAAAATACAAGGATTGGCTCACTAACCATAGCATACAAGGTCACCTGCAACCTAATATCACACAACCACCCTGGCCTAAACAATCATACATACAAGGCACTCTGGCCCAAAAAACATCCTATCTCACTAACCTATATGAATAGGTGTACATTCATATACACAATTACCTCTTGGGGTATTACAAAAAATATCTTTTCTCCAAAGGCCTCATTGACCACCTTAATTTTCCCACTACTCCCCAACCATCAACATACCATCTTGGTTGGGCATAGTGGACAACCTTTTCCTCTTCATTAATAAAACTTGTGCAATCACCTTTCCCATTGGCCCTTTTTCTGAAACCATTGAATGTGATGATTATCCACTAGATTATTTTTATTTACTCCTTAGTCTCCCCTATAAGAACCAACATAACGCTCTTAATGAGAATCGTCAAAGTACCTACCAACTCTACTAGGATGGTAAGACTTAAAAACTCATCTCTTCTGGCAAGTCTCTTGGTCATTGTGCTACCACCTAAAAACTCAACCTACATATATGATTATCTCTTGTAGTACTATGTCCTTCCTTATTCAAGAAAAAAAACTTCCTTCACCATTTGAATGTGTGTTCTACCAACATAATTACCCTAACTAAGCCACTATGTTTTCCCTCATTCACTCTCCTTCTACATTTTTCCTCATGACCCTTACTACCATCTCATTGTTGATGGAAATATATGTATAAATTCCAGACATAAAATCATCAACCTGGGGCTTGTAAGCTTTGATATGCAAGCACAGGAAACGTGGAATGAAAGCCTATTCTAGCTTATGCTAGCAAACTACAGGAAATGAATAACTAAGCAATGAATGAAAAGAAAGGAAACAAGTTGCAATCTATTCTAAGGATTTCAATCTATAGCAGCACTACCTAATTAAAATAAAATAAAAGTAGCACAACATTTGTAGAGAATGGGAGCCCCTGCAAAACTAACACACGTTGTGAAAAAACTTACATACTAATGAGTATTTCAAAGACAGGGACAAAATATCAGCAACTGATTTTTTATTGAATGAAATGAAGGATTACAAATGTTCAAGCATGGATCTCCAATACTAATTCCCTCCTACATAAATACTAATCCTCCCCTCTGCTCCATGGCTGTATATATATACAAAAAAGAGCAAGGAAATGGATCAAAACTAATTCCCTCAAATCAGCCTGGTCTAAGCATAATTAGCTTACAAGATATTTGGTTTCCTCTTTATAGTTGATCTTGGTTTGAAAAGATAACCAAGACATGATTACAAATGATTTTACATGACATAAAAATGTTGAGACTAGCTTGATTCAATATCCCTTGTTGGTTGGACGCACCCATTCATCTAGAAGATTGGAGAAGGTAGGCACAACTGTAAAATTGGACAAACCCATATTGGAGAAATGTTCATATCTCCCAGATCCTTCCTTATCTTTGAAAACCGCTCATGGGTGACCCAAATCAGACCATTCTACACAAAACTCATGTTCCATAATTTCTAGATTATTATTCATTTTCTCAGAAATAGAGCCTGAAGTCTGTTGCTGCTAATTCCGACACAAGTTTGACCGTGAGTTTGACCACACATTGGAGGTCCACATGTGCGACCTGGGTGTGAACTAGTGACCATGAAACCATATTGAGGGTATTCCTAACAAAACCCATTTCTTCCTTTCGGCCCCGGAAGTGTGCATGTATGTTAAACGTAAAAATTAGGTATGGGAATGACAGTGTTGGTGCAGGAACAAAGTTTTCACAAACCTTCATTGGGAAGATTAGTCTAAACCACTTATAAATCATTAAAAATGAGGGAAATTATAATAATTAACAACATTAATCTTGTTAAACAAATCAACTTCAGAAGTGTGGGAAAATACAACAATAGGCACAATAAACGGGTGTGAGGATAGGGTGAAATGGTTAAAAGGAGACCAATTGATGATGCAAAATATGTCAAATTGGCGAGCCAACATCTCCCCCACACCTAATGATTGGCATGTCCTCATGCCAAAGGAAGTAGGTACTAATCAAGCCCACCATGTAAATTGTTGTTTTCCATTTCCTCCCATGAAAATAGATCCACTAATAACTTTCACTATGTCTCCCTACTCAAAATCTAGGTCAAATGGGTGAAAGAAACCTTTGCTAGAAGACATTAACTTCAAGCTACATGTGATACAAAATTTGGATAGCCATGTGAAATATGGGCAACATGCAACCAAGCTACATCATCATACATATTCAGGTTCAAGCAGTGATTTTCATCAATTAACTCAAGAAGGCTATGCCCCTATACTTCATACCAAGTAAAGATAAAAATGTTTCAGCTTTCTTTCTTATTCCATTATGCAAGTATAACATTCATTTGTGGACAATAAGCATGCTAACTGAATAAAAAATCTGTGCATGTGCATGTAACATCTTCAACAATTCTGGGTATATATAATCTGTGTATATACATCTTAAACTAGCAGTGACATTCTAAATACTGCTACAACCAAATGGCTTCACACGATTTCTTGAGAGTAAAAATCCATGCATTCCCAAGATAACCTCACATAATATTTTCCATAAATGATCCCCCAACAGATTTTCCTTTAGAACATCAAGCAAAGATTTTGACCTTCATAGTGGGATTGTAACAACATTGATAAAGGCAATAAGCTATAAAATTTGCAGTCACTTCTATTGATTTATCTATAAAACTACAAACCGGTTTTCCATAAAAAAAAATCGAGGTTGTTTGGATCATCCTTATGCTCCTGCTCACCAAAAATCAAATCCAACAGGTGCATAAATTTCAAGAAAAAGGCAAAATGGTTGAATATTTCAATGGCCAATTTATTGAAGAATACAAACTAGAATTGATTGAAATTTGGTGTAATTATTTGTCATACATTGATGCATATATGTTCCAAATTTCGTGGCCAACAGGTGCATGGTTTGGGATATATTGAAAAATCAATTTATGCTCTATAAAATTATTTTATAAAAAATGTTGCGACAATAGCGTTCTCTTACTTACTCTTTTATTCCCATACCAAAACTAAATTTCCTGTAGGATCTCATTTTAGAACATGCATGTTGTTCAAAATTCATCCTTTATACATGCTCAAAATTTGGAATTATCTGATCTTATTTTCTTATGAAATCAACCTCTCAACCATCCATAATTATTTCATTGTCTCACTCATTAAAGGTAACAATGCCTAGAAATATTTTCTATTGGCAAAAGGCGATTTGTCCCCTTTGTAAGAAATGAAATAAAATTAGGCATCCACATTTCTTTAAAACCATGGGCCTTCATGTATAATGCAGCAAGCAAACAAAACATGTTTCTCTCTCACCCCTATTGCCAAGAATTTCTAGGAGTTGAATGTGAAAGGTTAGAATTAGTTGTGTGGGCTCACTTGAATTTGCATAATCACTTGAAGTCATGGCATATATTGGCTGAGAATAGAAAATAAAAGAGTGAAACTTATTTGCTACGGATAACTTACCATTGGAAGCTATTTCTACCACCAAACAATCTTGTTTTGCAGCTTTGAATCTACAGGTTTTATTATACCAACACTAAGCTTGCTAAACTAAAACTACTACAAATCAAAGTCCAAAGAAGTTGGGAGCTGATTCATATGACTTGGCTGTTGTGAATGAATTTCCAAATGGTGGAGAGCATCTTACAAAAGTTCTGGAAGGAGAAATGTGAGATTGCACTGTGTAATATGTCTGCTTCTATGCACTTCTTGTCACATTTTCCCAACCCATACAAAATCTATAAGTCTTCACATGCAGAGAGAGGGTTGTACTACTTCATCACTTTATAATGAGGAAATGCATAAAAACATAATAAGTAGGGGTTTTAAATGGAAACAGTCTTAAAACAAAAGGGACAATTGTGGGGTGACAAGGGATTGATGGTAGGTGTTGATGGGATTATGAGGATAAGTGGTAGATAGAATAACCAGCTTAAAATGTTATTTTTTATGCTAAATTTCCTTCGTCTTCAACAAATTAGAAGGATCAAAAAAACATTTACCTCAAGTTACCTTAGTTTTCTTAAGCCAATACTTATTCATGAGCAAGATTTTGATTTATGTGCAGGCACTTGAGTGTTTAAAACCATCCAAGAAATCTGACTATTAAGGAGAGATGTCATGAATGAATACTTTGAACTCTGAAAATTGATCAAACCTAAAGAGAATGCATCTAGGCTGCTAGGACACTGTTGATATATTGTTTGCTACCCTACAGATCTGAGTATTGGAGCTATGAATACCATCATACTCAAAATTATGAGGTTGTGATTTTACTTTTGATGTGAAAGAATGATCAAAGGTACATGTAGTGAATTATGTAGTTCTAGTACCAGAGGAGTAGAAACCCATGAAGAGTTGAAAAGTACTACTGCTAGCGAGGGTTGTTGTTGTCTTTTGAGATGTTTGTTGGCTACAAACTATCTACAAATTTTGACTTATGCAAATATCCAACGAATATCAACATAAATATTATATAAGAACAAAGATCTCTCTCAAACTACCTTATCAACTATTGATATTCCCCACTTGTTCAAAAACATGAAAAGGTTGTTGCACTATACTTCAAGCTAAACCATTAACTAGATGTCACTTTTATTGAATTTTATTGATCTACTATCCTACCCTACTCGAGAAAGGAAACATTTTCTCAAGTGTAGGAGTATTTCCACTGAAGCCATGTGTGTAACATATTTATAAGCATACTCATGTCCAAATATGAAACATGTACCTTTATGGCTACCTGCACATGAGAGGCCAACTTCTCTTGTGGAGATGATGCCAAGAACTATTGAAGGATGGAGTGGTATTGTGGCCTGATGACTGTTTGGAACCAAGCTTCAATGTAGTCTTTGTTTCCTTGGATTTCTCTGCCTGATAGATCATGAGGCTCTTCTGATAACTTTTCTTCACACTCCATGATGCACAAAGGATATGCTGACAAACATGCCAAGAATTACTCGATCTCTAGCTCTAGTGTTTTCTCTTCATCTGATGTAGTCCATAATTATTTGATTTCCTCTATCTACTCACAAGGGCTACTGGAAGAAACTTCTATATCCTCCTCATGTGTACTATGTTCATGGATCTTTGGTTCCTCTGCTGCTTCTTGAAAGGAAAAATCATCCCTAGTAGCAACTCTAGAGTGTGAGCAAGGATTTGAAAAGATCCTTCTAGGGGTATGTCCTCCTTTTCTCAACAAATGCTTGAGCATCTTTAAATTATTATGGTTGGTTTGCTAATCTCTGGCTCGCACATGGTCTAATACATGGGATTCTTACAAACTAAAAAATAAAAATTCAAGGAGATAAATTAAATATTACACACCACACTTGTTTGAAAGGAAACACACTTTCATGAAAGGAACAATCAAGTCTTTGGGGAAATTCCCAATAGTGACCAGAACAATCAAGGCTTTTGGGAAATTCCCAAGCTGTGTAATTTAAATGCAACATGTTTTCATGAAAAGAAACACGCTTGCATGAAACAAACAATCAAGGCTTTGGAGAAACTCACAACAGTGACCGCGTAGGTTCTTACCTCCCATCTTATTATTTCTCCTCCCTCAAGCTGTGTAATTTAAAGGCAACCTATCTAACTAGGCTTTAATCCCTTTTAGCACCTCCCCGACAACGATGCCAAAATTTTTGGTGGAAATATATGTATAAATTCTAGACATCAAATCATCAACCCGAGGCTTGTAAGATTCGATATGCAAGCACAAGAAATGCAGAATGAAAACCTATTCTAGGTTATGCTAACAAACTGTAGGAAATGAATCACTAAGCAATGAATGAAAAAAAAGGAAACAAGCTGCAATGTATTCTAAGGAATTAAATCTATAGCATAACTACCTAATTAAAAATAAATAAAAGTAGCACAACATATGTAGAGAATGGGGGCCCCTGCAAACCTAACACACGCTGTGAAAAAAATTACAGACTAAATGAGTACTTCAAAGATAGGGACATAATATCAAAAACTGTTTTTTTA